>JASDQU010293540.1:0-14282 GCA_032191745.1 Picea mariana
TTCTTGTAGTCTCATGCATGCATTGTGTTGGGTGAAGAGTTGATGTTTATAATGAAAAGGTCTTTCATACTATTCATGTCAAGTAAAGGAGCTTATGGAGGTCTTAGATTAGCTCTCATGCCTTAGAAGATTTCATGACTTAATAAAATTTTGGTTTCCCAGTCAATACTCATTCACCGCCCAGTCAGTGCTCAGTCACCACCTAGTCACATACCATGTGTATTAGTATGATAGGATTCCATGTGTCTTAGTATGATTGGTTTCCATATGTGATAATGTGATTTATTAAATATATAATAGTAAATACTTTGAGAAATATGTAAAGTGAGGGGGAGAGTGGACCATCAGGAGTGAGAGGATCGGAAAAGAGGGGATATGGTAAATAGGAAACATGAATAAGTATAATAGAAGAGGGAAGACTAAGTATTAGATAACACATGGTATGAGATAAGAAGAGAAGTATGATAAGAAAGATGATACTAAGTATAAGAAGATAAGTAATGGGAAATGTAAGAGAATGTAACTAAGTTCAAGAATATGAGATGAAAGGAAAATGAAAGAATTCACGAGACTAAGCGTAAGAGAGGAAACTTAATGCTAAAAGAAAAATCAGTTGTGTTGCACATGGAAGAAGTGTTATTTTATGGAATATTGGGTAGTTGGACAAAAACGTGGATATATTGAGCATACAAACACAGATTTTGAATCTGTAAAATGCACGACAAAGATAAGACTAAAGGTTGTGCCATGAGATAATGATCACTCAAAATTTCCTTCTTTTGTTATCAAGTTTTTTTTATTCCAAGGGAGGAAATCTGGGTGATCAAAATTTTGATCAACAAGAAGCAAGTTTATGGCTAACACTCAGGTCCACCTAAGAATGAACAGACTTGCAAGTGAAAAACAAGTCTCATATACCAATAAGATTCCTCAAAAGTGACAATGCATAAGTTGAGAAGTAATTCACAAGAGTGAAAAGAAGCTATGTGATCGTTCCATGTTCAGAGTTAGGAACAATAGGGTAAATTGCAACGGTTGAATGAGAAGAAGAAGAAGATGTGACTTATAGGAGGTAAGCCTGCATTTGCTTCAGGGTTCAAATTGTGCAAGTCTATTGTGTAGTAGGTAGAAGGGTATTTTCCTTACATTATTTATGCATCTATAACAGAGTTGTAGTTAGGAGGTTGCAACTCCCTTGTTGTATATTTGTGACATTCTTCATATAATAAAATGTTAAGGCATGCCTTGGATCCCACCTATACATATGTGTTGTGGACTTTTTATGATTGTTAGATGTTAATTATATCGGATAAGTACTAAAATATTGGTTAAGTGTTAAAGAATTGTTATGATGTTTTAAAATTGTGGATGGACTTGTGCCTACTATTGAATGAATTTGGTTGAGTAAGACTTAGTTGCACTTGACAGATTGTAGCTTAATACAAAGTTATGTGTGGACCTTAAGTGAAGAGGTGTATTCTAGTTGTAGTAGGCGTACGTTGGCCAAGCCCCTAAAAAAAACTTAAGTTTGCAAAGAAAAAATTGTGCACATTGTATATCTATGACAATGTGTGCCTAAAAAATGTGTTCCCAGTGAATGTGCACCCAACAAGTGTGTCTCATGATTTTTCTTTGTGGATTTTACTGCTCAAAGGCACTTTTTTCATCTATCGCAACCCCTAATTGTGCATTGTCCAAATCCTTTGATTTTCATGTTAATAGAGAACCCAAGTCATACAAGCTCTCTATGTAAATCTTATATGTCATGAGAAGTGCATGTTTGTGGACAAGGTTGCATACGGAAACCCTATTTAACTTTCCTCACCAAGTTCTCTTCAAGTATGATCTTGGTTTGTCCAACTATTGTGAACTACCAAGGCTTGTGGGGTGCCCAATATGAGTAAGGGCACTCAACATGTACATGGTGTGCTTTGTCAATAGGCCAATACACTCCCAAACCAATTCTTCTAGCCATCAACCTTTTTCCATGTCCATCCATGCCAATCAATGGCCATCAAGGTGATCATGCAGTGAAGGTGCCCGAAGTTATTCAAGGCTAGGATATTACACCTTTCCTTTGTGAAATGATGATAACAAATCCAAAGCAATGGGCGCTTTATTGGAGTAGTGCAATCCATTTCTAAATGGACGAATAAAGACATCGAAGGACTTGACAAAGAAACATGTGCATATGACCTAAATGGATCAAACATGAAGGAAGACCAAGTTGACATGGAATATGCATTTCTACCTTCATATATAGAGACCTAGGATGAAGTAGAGCATTCCCTGGCCAGTGTGAGGATGATTACCAGGATTACCCAAATATCATGAGATTATTGGTTGAATGTGATAGAGGTATTGATGTGAATGTATCTCTCTAAAGCAAGAGGTATGGAAGACTTTTGATTGACTCATATGAATTAAAGGGAATTTCAAAAAGTTGTTTGATCTGTAAACTTCCATGGACATTCCATTGGAATAGTTCATCACAATAGATCTTATAATATTTTGAAATATTAGATTTATGTGGTTTATTTCCTTAGATCCCATATTTATTAGCTCTAGCTTATGGCTTGAATTTAAGAAATAACCGAAATATAAAAATGAAATAACAAGAAAAAATAAACACCATCCACACAAATGAACACAATATTTGACCTAGGAAACCCAATATGGGAGAAAACACAACTAGAAGGTGAGGCTTGTGCTCTACTCTCTTTCCTTCAGTTATAAAATGTACATACAAAGGAATGGGAACTCACTATGGAGTTACCTTTTGGCATTGTGGCCTAAACAGTTTCTACAAAATTCTCCCCCTCTGTTATGCTCACAAAATACCACTCTCAGATGTTTTTCTCAACTATAGAAAAAGATACAATGCAAAAGAATGGAACCCCTTCTCCTCCTAGTAGCATGGTATTTCGCATAGCCCGATAGCCATATAAGGGTGGGATTTTGAATTTACCAACCCTCAATTGTGATAATTTTTTGTACCTTCTAGAATATTATTGAAATTCCACACATGACTATCCCCATATGCATGAATAACGAGGGATGACATGGAGTCCTCCCATACCACGATGGTCAAAACAGTAGTCAACTTGCAGGAGGCATAACTTTTGCATATGATCTCTAATTGACATGATTTTTGCACCATTGAAAATATATTTGGGTGTGTATCATCATCAAGGGGTATTAGCCAAAGCTAAGAAATTGTTGACCCCAAAAAATTTTGTTTGATGCCTCAAAATGGCTCTAGAAGGTTCAAAACCCCAATTTCCCAAATTGGAACCTGTCATTAAAATGAACCCACAAGTTGATTCCTCTAGTTTTTTCCACTTTGAAAGCATCGAGATAAACGAAAAATAATATAATTATCCAATCCAGATGATACCTCTTTAAAATATTTACCAAATGAGGTGAGGAAATTTTTCCTCTACCTTCTTCCTATAATATCATTTTATTTTTCCTAGAAGTTATCTTTTCAACCCAATCTACTAAAGGTCATGTTTCCCATGTCTTGTAGTTATAGAATTCTTCTGAAAATTTGTGTCTTCTTCCAACTCTGCTTGAGAATATCGTGATAAGTCCTCTATGGTAGGTAGGACTTTCTCCTCCTTATGATCCAACATGGAAGGCTCATAAATTTTCAGATTCTCCACATTCACTACTAAGTAATCGTGCATGTATGGGCGTAGATTGAGTCTATAGGTCATGGCCCTTGACCAAGTTTTAAGGATCCTTGGTCATGTTTGACCTATTTTGGGACTTCGATAGGCTGTTGAAGGCGGAGCACAAGCAGAAGTGGAGATCACGGGATCTTGGCCCCTTGTTTAGGGCTTTTTGGGTTTTGGGCTTATGTAACGGGTATGGGGATGTCGGCCCATGGGTTTACCCATTTTAGGCCCACTTTGTAATGTATAAATAGATGTCTAGGTGATGTAAGAAGAGGCATAAAAATGATATAGGCATCTGTGTGATGATATGCTAAGTGAAAGTGGTAGTTGTACATGCTTTGTGCATACTGTGAGAAGCTTGCAAGGCTAAGTGAAAGTGACTGTAAGAGACTGTGTAAAGGCTTTATGTTGTGACCTAGATCGGGGAAGGAGGATCTAGAAGAGTGCACATAGATCTCATGTCCTATGCGGAGTAGGATCTTGTGACTCTGTGCATGTAGAATATTGACAGAAGATAATAAAAGAGAAGAAGAGTTGGTGGACGTAGCCCTAGGCTAGGGTTGAACCACGTATATCTTGTGTTTCTATGTTTTGTGCGATGTATTGATGTGTTTATGTGTTTACTTTCTTAGTGCTTTGGCATAGATGAATGATAGATAGATCTTTTGATGCTTTGTTCTTAATAATATGGATGAATGCTAGGTCTAATCTATGTGAATGCGCTTAGTACTTGAATATACTAGATCTGGGTGAATACTGCATTGATCTCTTGTTAGGATTTATCTGTGTTGTGAATTAAGGCTGAATACTAATGATATATAACTACTAAGTTCTTCGTTAAGGTGTTACAATCATAGATTTGTATCCCAGCTAAGGTTGCATATATTAGAGTCCTGCAACCACCCCTGCCTCTACCTCGGGTGAGATTGCATCTGCTTCGCAGGTGTTGCTGAAAGGGCCGGTAGTTAGGGTTTTGTTGGATTGATGTTGAAGCGTTGAACCCTGGGTCTGCCCTTGTGCCAAGGGGATACGTGTAGTTAGAACACAACAGGATAAGATCGTGACATTAAAATTCAGTGACTTCAATCTAGGGGACAATAAGAACCATAGTATGCTTGCCTCCCATCGGTACTTGAATAGGACGAAGGGGAAGAACTCAAGGAGAATCCACCAACCATGGACTTTGAACCTCATGCAGTCCACCATATTGAATGTGGTGAAGATTCCACATTTTGGAAGGCACCAGGAGGTTAACATGTGTGTTAAGCTTCTGTTATCGTGCTACCATGGCGGCTATCTATGGCTATAGACGCATCACAGTTGATCTGACGCTGATCCATAGGATCATCAAATTGAGCATGTAGGGACCAGACCCAAAAGACTTCTACCCAGGGAAGGATGCAAATCGCGCCCTGGCACAGAGGATTAAGGATACCTATGGTGATGTAGAAAAGGGGACACGAGGTTATAAGGTAGCTTCCATACAGAATGGTGTAGTGGGCCTGGCCTGTCATTTGATCGCATGAAAGCTAGTGAGAAAGAACAGACCTACGCAGGTCACAGGGTTCATTGTTGACCTCACTGAAAAATGTGGAGAAGGACTCCAAATGAACTAGGCGAAGTACTTAGTCAATCAGCTTGAATTGGATTGTCATGAAGCTTAGGATCAGAGCTATGAGCTCCATTTCAGTTGGTTGTTGATCCTCATAGCCTTTACTTCCTGGGATATGTCGGAAGGTGTGAACTTCCCATACATTGAGCCATTCGAGCCACTCACTGCGAAGTTCGCCACGCTCTGTTACTCGAGCGATATGGGAAAACAATGGCAGTCGAATGTAGTATTCCACACATACTATATACAGTTAAAGAGGGCTATTGGGGTTGTCCCTCATATGACGTCAAATACCTTGCACCACTTCAGACCCCTCATGAAGTTTTGTGCAGATTAGCACTTTATTTATATCACTGCGTGCGTAGATGAGCATAAAGAAGAGCTTCAATCATACTATAATCTCACAGAGGATGACCTCGAAGAGATAACTAAGAACTGGTTTGTAGAGCTCCTTATTTCTGCTGACCCCATAGAAATGTTTGATCCCAAACTAATTGGCATCTCAGAGGCCACTCAAGAAGAGCATAACACCCTTAGAACCAGCAGAAGTAAAAAGATAGAAGAGGTACAGAACCTGAGCAGTGCATCAAACGAAACTACTTCAGACTCACCTGGATGAGGAGATAATGATGAAGTATATAAAGAAGAGACCAATGGCAAAGAAAACTAGCAGAAGCAAGGCGAAGTAGCACCGTTTAGGAATCCTTTTGATGAGGTTGATCCCTCTAAGAAAAGAAAGGTTTCCCCTATGAAACCTACCTCGCGGAAGAAATCTAGAGCTAGTAAGACTAAGTTGCAGACTGTGCTCACGCTCGATGACTTCGACTTCATCATCCCAGCCATATCATATGCTTCACAGGATATTATGCAGAACACAGAAGCCAAGCAAGCAGCCATGTTTGAAAAACTTGAGATAGAACTAAGAGGGGTATAGAAAGCCATTCAATCCAGTCGCACAGTATCCATTGCGCCCCCGCCATCAGAAGAACCATAGTTGGGGGACGAACCTGCCCAAATCCATGGAGTAGCTAATGCGACCGAAGCTTGCCTTCATCAATCACAAGAAGAGAAAGAATAGGACACGGTGGCCCTGAAGCAAGCACAACAGGAAATGGTAGAGTAACATCAAGTTGCGCAGCAGGAGAAGCATGGCCTCCACACCGAGTTTAAAGAGGAAATAAAACAGATCTAGCAAGAGAAAGAGAAGTTGCTCACAGAGCAACTCAAAGTTAAATAAACAGTCAGCAGAGCACTTCACTCTATGACATGCTTAGAGAAAAAGGCAGATGAACCATTGGAGCATCAAGTAGCGCAATTTGCGGAAGCTATCCAGTAGCTTCAATAGAGAATCATAGACCTAGAGCTACAAACAGTGCCAAGAACCCCGCAGGACATGTGAGACCAAAGAGAATCCACTGCTCGGAGCACAGTTGAGAGGATCAGAGCACTCGCTTTGGAATGTAAACAGCTCAATAGTAGAAGTACACACACCTACGAGCAACTTACTGAAGACCCTGAACTAAAGGCACTGGAGTCACAATTCCAGGAGGCAAAGTAGAAAGCAGCGAGAGTACAGGTGCAGTTGAATCTCTTTTCAGCAGTTGAAATGATGAAGGGATCCCAGGAACAACTCATTGTTGAGTAGCAGGTCCACACCATACAAAGCAAAGTCATGGAAGTGACTCAGAGGCTCCAACCAATCCAAGACGAAGCGTGCTAACTATTTGAGGAGATTGAAGGCCAAGGAGCAGAGTTGGAGCAAGTAGTAGCTGTAGTAAAACAACACTTAGAGGGACCTATCAATGAAGAAGTTATCCAAGAGTTCATCGAGCAGGAGACCTTGGCACAGCAACAGGTCAAAGTAGCTCAATCCAAGCTCGAGGATTTTGAAGCAGAGCTACCCAAACCAGAGTGACTCGGGATGAGTCACAGGTGAGTGTTGGGGGCCTATTGTCCCTTGACCTAGTTTTGAGGATCCTTGGTCATGTTTGACCTATTTTGGGACTTCGACAGGCTGTCGAAGGTGGAGCGCAAGTCAAAGTGGAGATCGCAGGATCTCGGCCCCTTGTTTAGGGATTTTTGGGTTTTGGGCTTATGTAACGGGTATGGGGATGTCAGCCCATGGGTTTACCCATGATTAGGCCCACTTTGTAATGTATAAATAGATGTCTAGGAAATGTAAGAAGAGGTGTCAAGGATGATATAGGCATCTATGTGATGATATAATAAGTGCAAGTGGTAGTTGTACATGCTTTGTGCATACTGTGAGAAACTTGCAAGGCTAAGTGCAAGTGACTGTAAGAGACTGTGTAAAGGCTTTGTGTTGTGACCTAGCTTGGGGAAGGAGGATCTAGCGGAGTGCGTGCAGATCTCTTGTCCTATACGGAGTAGGATCGCATGGCTTTGTGCATGTAGAAGATTGATAGAAGATAATAAAAGAGAATAAGAGTTGGTGGACATAGCCCCAGGCTGGGGGTGAACCACATATATCCTGTGTTGCTATGCAGTGTGCGATGTATTGATGTTTTTATGTGTTTACTTTCTTAGTTCTTTGGCATAGATGATTGATAGATAGATATGTTGATGCTTTGTGCTTAATAATATGGATGAATGCTAGGTATAATCTATATGAATGCGCTTAGTACTTGAATATACTAGATCTGGGTGAATATTGCGCTGATCTCTTGTTAGGATTTATCTGTGTTGTGAATTAAGGCTGAATACTAATGATATATAACTGCTAAGTGATCTGTTAAGGTGTTACAATCACATATCTATGTCCCAACTAAGGTTGCAGACACTGAATTCCTACAACCACCCCTGCCTCTACCTCGGGTGAGACTGCATCTGCTTCACAGGTGTTGCCGAAACGGCCAGTAATTGGGGTTTTTTTGGTGCGTTGTTGAAGCATTGAACCCTGGGTCTACCCCTGTGACAACAATAGGTGTTATCTCTCACCTTCTCCAATATCTCGACAGGGGCATACCGTAGATCCTTGATCTTCTTACCAAGACCTTGTAGTGTTTTCTTGTTCAATGGTAACCAAACCCTGACTCCCACTTTGAATGACTTCTCAGCTACGTTTTAATCATGTCTTGCCTTATACTTTTCCTATGACATCTTCAATGTCTCTTGTACTTGCAAATGGATCTCCCTAATATTATCAACAAATTTTTCTTCTCTCATTACATCTCCTAAGGTCCTCCCTCACTCCTCCTTATTGTATATATACAACATCCAAGGGTGAAGATGGAAAATATCGAAAGCAAGTTTCAAAAGGTGACTTACTAATATAAGTGTGGACTGCTCTGTTATAAGAGTCTTGTATATAGATCATATATTCATCCTGTGCATTTGGATGTTTCTTATTGTAACCCCTCAAAAGCTACACCAAAATCTTTTCGACTACTTATTTATGTCCTTTGTCTATGGATGGAATGTTATAGATCTCTTCAACTTAGTGTCCATATTCTCCCACAATGTAGTTCAAATACACTGAGAAATATTGTATCCATGTCTGAGATGATGCTCCTTGGTATCCCAAAGTGCATTCGAATTTTTTCAAATAACTTGTTTGTTGTCTCTTTTCCTTTCATGATATTTTTATAAGGCATGAGAATGCACATCTAGTTGAACATGTCAACTACCACAACTATATAGTCATGCCCCTTCCTGGTTGTTAGTAAACCTCTTGTTAGCACTAGAAGTCACACCTAGACTATTGTAGATGTAACCCTAATACCCAACAGAATGTGAATAATAATGTTTTAAAAAGGTGGCAAATGGATGTTAATCACAAAATCTTCCATGAAATACACGCCAGCAAGCAAGGCTTTGAATAGATTCAAATCAGTGTTTAAGAGATATAAATGAAAGATGAAATACTTAGCAAGGAGAGTGAAATATGTGTATCATTTTACATCATGTATTTTTGGAACACATATGGAAGAAAACTCATTTGAATAAGACTTCTTAATCCAAATAGAAAATCACTTTGATCAACTTGCAAAAAATACCTCAATAAATCCTTTACTGCAATAAAGAAACAAGCATCATGATGAATCCTTCACCATAGACTAATATCAAAGTGAGATATAATAGAGATGATAGTAGGAAAAAGGATTATTTTTCACYATTAAAGTTTCTTGAGTCTRGTGCATTCATCAGTAAAACCCTATTACAATAAGAGAGTAAAAATAATTGTTTTTTGTTCAACCATTTGAACCTCATCTCCAATTATAATGCATCTTAAATAAGCAAAACATCAAAATAAATATTTATCATTCGCCCCTTAACCTTCTCATAGGATTGCATGCCTAAGGGTAGCATGGCAACAAGTGTACAACAAGAAAACAACAAAATGTTATTTTGTAGGAAAATGTTGGCAATGTATTGAACAAGTCCTTAACAACTGGTGGCGTGGCTTTACTAAATGCAACTCCTTGAGGCATGTGGCCTTTTAATGTGAAAATGAACCTATGAATGTTGGTATGTGTTCATATTGACACCTGACAATCCCTCTTGCCTTCAAAATATTCATAATATGAGTTTGCAGTGTCAGTGTTGTAAACTGCCCTAAAACACCCAGTTCGCAGTGCCAGTGAGTCCAGGTGCTGTGAATTTTCCTGTAGCAACCTGTTTTCTTGAAAAATATATTTCGACCTTTAAAAATTGTACGAGAAGTAGGATAAACCCTTCATAAATTATACAAACTCATTACAACCTTAGGTAACCTTGGAGAAAACATAAAAATATGTTAAGTTAGATCAAAATCCAAAATCATCACTTAGTGTTGTAACTGAATGAAAAAACCATGAAAAAAATGATGTTGATGTGGAATATCATCTTGTATTCATCTTTTGGCTATGTTACTCCTTATAGTAGCCACCTTATCCAACATATCTAAATTCCTTTTTTCCATTTCTTCTCTTAAATGTTGTAACTATGCTTTTAATTTTCTGATTTCAGCTTGGCAGGCTCTCTTCTGCCTATATACATTCTTGAGTTTCCTATGAAGGGGAAAAGACCTCTTAGCCATGAGCCTTGCTTTATCAATTGTCTCCTCATAAATATCTAACATCTTCTTTATCTTTATTCAAGAATCCAACTCTTCCTTTTTCAACTTGTCAAATTCAGTTTTTGCATTCTTAAGTTGCCTCCTGAGTCTTTTGAAAGCAGGGTTACTTTCATGAGGAGGAGTTTTGATATCAATAACCTCCATGGGATACTTGGATATATTAATTTGTCCTTTTGTTGATTTGAAGTCTCTTTTGTACCATCCTTTATAGGAACATGTTGTTTGGTTGTTGATCTAGTAAAAGGTCTTCTAGATATGACTTTTTCTACAGCAAATAGTGGGGAGAAAACAAGTTTTTTTCCTTTCAACTTCCCTATTTTCCTTGATGGTATTTCCATAGGTATAGGTTCTCCCACAAGTGAAACTTATATTTCAAGAGCTTGTGAGGGACCACCTTCTTCTGCTTTATCAGTAACTTGAAAATATTTATCACTCCTATTCATTCTTCTCTTCTTGCTTGAATCTAAATGCACAGTCTTCTCAATAGAGGTAGGAGTTTGTCTTTTGGAGTGTGGTGTAGGAGAAATATCTAACTGAAAATATGATGCATCTAGGAAAGTTTCCCAATCAATGTTAGTCTTCTTCAACTCTTCCAGGACTAACATCTTGATTAAACCAGAGTGAAAAACATTAGTGTCCACCTGCTTGGACTTTTCCTGGACTCTATCTGACATCTTGCCAATACTCCTGAAAAGGTAAAAGGGAAGGTTCATGGATTCTTTCCCAGTGAAGTGTAGTATTAATATGATATGGCATTGATATACCATATTGAACCTTCCTTCACATGTGAAGTACCTTTGGATGACCCTTATCATCTTGTCAAAATATTCGAGCATGTGACTTATGGGCACTCCTTTGGACAGGTTATCTCCTTGATATTCAGGTTTAAATAATTCCTTGGAGAAAGAAGAGTTCAAAGACATGGCTTTAAACCACTTCTCACCACAATCAAGTATCTCTCTAGCTACATAAATAGAATGCTCAGAGACTTTAAACTCCAACATACCCACCTTAGTCTTTGTTCCACTGAAATTAAGTGCAAATTGCTTGGCCACTTCACGATGCCCTCTTTGCATTTTCTGAAAAAAATTAAGGCAACCCACCCTTTGGAAGGCTTCCTTTAAAAATGGTTCAGATTTGATGAGTTGCATGTCATATGGTTAAGTTCTCACAATCTCTCCCCCCTTGTGGATTTTCTTGTTTTTTTTATTGTCCATAATTATTGTCTGAAATATAGAATAAAACAGGGATTTTTTATTAGGGTTTGATTACAGAGATAACATACTTAGGGTTCACCTGTTTTAAAAATTATACACAACAATAGTATGAAGTTGATAAAATTGTGAGTAGGGAATGATAAGAGGGACAACAATTCAATCTGAGTGAAACTACAGAGAGAAGAAAAGAGGCAACTATGTGTAAACAGAGGGTTTGTAGCACCAACACTAGTTCGCAATGTCTATCTGTAGTGAAATTGAACTAGGATTTATGAAGGACTAACAATACTTTTCATGTCTGAGAGGGAACCTATAATAACTGGTTAAAACCTGGGCCTTAGACATATTTCAATTTTGACAAGGGTTTGCTCAATCAAAAAGACAGAGGGTTTGCAGCGCTAGTCTGCAGCACACACTTTGCAATGTAGGGTTGTAATAGATAGTTTGCAGTGCAGAATTGTCAGTGGGTAATATTACTTGTTTGCAAAAGGAAGTTGTACTATGACCCTGAGATAAAAATCTTGACCAATGACCAGGGTTTAGAACACCAGAACAATGGATTTTAATGGTGCAGAGAGTTACCAACGCATGAACATTTAACAGTTTGCAGCGCCAACAATACACAACAGCTTTACATTCTCAATCAACCATTTAAGCAACATGCAAACGTCAAAGGGGTACCTTGTATGTATGAATTTAGGCTAGTTCTTTGTGAACTCGATTTGGTCTTAAATGAAAGCATCCAATTCTCTTCAATCTACTACAGTCAGTGCCTAGCGCCAATTTTCAAACTCTAGTAGCGCGCTTCATGGGAACTATTATAATTGTTCCTTGACATAATCTTGAAAATGGTAATGAATTTAATTCCCTGAAGATGATGAGATCTCCCCTGACACGTTTTCAAAGTGAAATGATGAGAGATTAGTGCACAAGGTACTTCTTAGTACATTGTGAACTTTTAGTTGAGTTGGCAGCAAGAAAATATGACATCTGACTTGACCTCTAAACAGTTGGAAAATAACATAATGGGATTTTGTGTACAAACCCTTGAGACATGACATATAATGATGATTATTTTAAGACCAGGGTTGAGACCCATTTGACTCTTATTTCCTTGATGATGATAAATGATAGCATGACACCAAGGCTCTAAACCAAGACGAAAAATAAGACTATGCTTATGGAAAACTCAAAATTTTAGTTATGAAATTAGATATAACGCAGAACCTAAGATTTAAAGACCTTATGACTCAAAACAATACAAATCTAAAAAAATTTGACCCCTACACATCCTATGTCCTAATAGTTGGCTCCACAGGGGATGGAGACCTCCCTGTGAGGCTCCAATACTATGCAGTTTCAGTGCCTTATCCATGGCCAAGGAGTCATCATTAAAAGAAATAGAACTAACTAAAATATTGGTATTTACAATGAGATGAAGCCACCCAGGATTTAGACAAATTATTTCTTTAGAAAATTTCCATTTACTCCACCGGGAATTTTAGCATCTTCCAAATTCTGCAACTTAAAAATATTATTTTGTAAAAATTTTAAAAGGACCAACCCAAAGGGCTTTGAATTTACCATGTTTTCCCTTATATTGACTTTGAGCATCCCACTTGAGTACTAGTTCTCCAAGCTGAAATTATTCCTTCTTCACTTTCTTGTCAAAAACTTATTTTATTTTTTGTTGTTGACTTTGTGCTTTATCAAAAATATGCTCCATGGTTTGTTGTACTTGTTGATACTGAGAGGGGGGTGAATCAGTATCAAGTACAATTTAAAAACCTTTTCAACTTATACTTAAAACATTCAATTATATCCAATGAGAAATGAACAATATTATAAAAGTTACATCAATACACTACAATACACCATGCACAATATATGAGAAATAATCAATAGTTATTGTTCAAGGGAAGTAATGACTTCCAAAGGAAGCTATAGCTTCCAAATGTAAATGGAGGGATAAAACTACAAGAGGAAGATATAATCCTCCAATATCAATAGATATTTGAACTCTCCATCCTTGCCCATTTCTTCCACCCAATAATATATGAGAGATAATAAAACTTTACATTAAATCATCACCATCAACCAACCATCACATAGAACCTAATAATGCTTCCTAATACTTCTTCAATTTCTAAAATTCTTCAATTATTGGAATAATATGATCCTATATATAATATTACTCAATTTATTCTCTGAAACTTCTCCAAGTTTCACTCCTTGAATCCTCCCCAAAAATAAGTTATAGAGAGAATGGTAGACCTTGTTCAATTCGTGTTTATTCAGGAGAGATAACTTGTACAGAATGCCCCACGCTCAATATTTAAAATCAGATTTGGAAACTCACACACAAGAAACTAGTGTCCGTAATATTTCCAATGAAATTGGTTCCACTTCATTTGGATTCTCTATGAAGAAGTTATGACTGTTTTACCCGAAACACCTATTTATTGACTAGCTTCATGACTAGTCAAAAACCCTGTCTTCCACAGAGTGTATCTCCAAAATTGTAGCGAACAAAGAGCTGAATTTTTTACCACGGGTACTTTAATATTTCTTCAAAATACCATATCAATTTCATCATCTAAATCGTTCTATAAAAAAAATTATAGCGAAAATGGTAAGATGACCTGTAAATAACATACCTTAGAACACATCACCAAAAGACTTCATCCTCCCTTAAA
>JASDQU010293541.1:0-11434 GCA_032191745.1 Picea mariana
AGGCCTAGCTTTAGCTACACCTAGGTAAGCCTTTCTTCTTAGGGTTTAGGGTTGATGGCCTTGCTATAGCAACACCATCAAACCCTAGCTCTCTTGTCTTTAAGTTTGAATCTTTCCTAAACCATTAGTCACATCTCCATTGACTCCATTAACCCAAGGCACTAGTCTATGAATGTTTGAGCTTGTTATGCCTTAAACTTCTTTCAAACTACTTCAAAATTTGCAACCCTACTAACCTAGTGTCTAACCCTAGCTGATTTCTAACTAACCTAAATGAGATGACATCCTGCTAATTTGGAACTTTTGCTTGGATAGAAAAGTGCGGCCTTGTCTTCTCATCATAGCCGTGGAGTTTATTTGTATTTTTGCTGGTTGAAATTGACAAAACGTTGCTCCTTGGCTAGCTAACCCGCAGAACACCAAAAATTATATAGAGGTGACGTCATATTGCTTAGATATCTTGTTTATGCTTAAAACGTTGTGACCTTTCTCACCTCTTTTGATTGACATTGAGCTATTCATTGCATCCTTAAGCTTATTTAACAAAACGTTTTGTTCTTTGTCATCAATTTTTTACCTTTGATTAAGGCTGACGTCACACCTACTGCAGAAATAATATAGGTGACGCAGCAACATTATGTGTATGAGCTGAATTGGAATTGACATTGCATTAGTGATATGATACATGGTTTAATTGCACACATTGAATGCTCTTGTCTATTGCTTTATTAAAGAAGTAAATTAAGCCTTTTAGTCTTTGCTTAGCTATCATTGACTTCGTCAATAATAGCATTTGATCATTTGCTCATATATATGATAAAGATAGTCATTGATTTCATGAAGTACTAACCCACTGCAAGCACATATTCTAGTTGTATTTGTCTTGTCTCGCAAACAGGTGCATCTTCAGTGGATTTTTTCTCTTTGACTATCTCTTCTTGGGCAACAATCTGTGAAAGGGACTTCCTTGACTTGGTCTTTTACCCTTTAGCCTTTCTTTAACCCAGATTGCCTTAGGGACGTCTCCCTTGGTCTAGCCCTCCTAAATAGAAAGAGCTCCCCATCGAGGTGACAGTGGGTGGGGAAGCTCCTGTTACGCCGGTTTCAAGCCCTGACTCAAGCTCTTTGGACCTTTTCTACAAACCGTGCGATAACATGTCCTTGAAAATTTATTGTGTTGATGTTGCCATTGAGGGGCAGTCCAATAGAGTAAGTGATATTAGGGCATGCTTAGGCTTAATGTGTTGATGATGCTCATGCCTTGATCTTCTTTAATATCCTGCACATTGAAGCAAACATGGTTAGCTTGTTGTATTGTATTATTTTGTATCTAGCATTCTTTATTGTAAGGACTTGTATCTAAAATTTTTGAAGAGTAAATATTCTTTTGTAATCTTTGTGATCATATTGTAACGAAACATCCTTTAACTTTAGTTGACCCCTTGCCCAACCTTAGGCACTAGTCTTAGTTGACCTAGGGAAAGACTTCCTTGACATAGAAACTCTTGCATCTTGCATTGTTGCCTTTGCATCATAGGTTAGACTCCCCCCTAACCTTAACTAATTAAAAACCACTCCTAGAACTTAAACTCTAAATCTTATCTAGAAACTAGGGTCTACCCCCCTTAGCTTCCCTAGGAGTAAGCCTAGACGGAAGAGGTTCAAGCCAAAGTGACAGCGTGGGCTTTGAACCTAGGCATTGTGCCTCCAAGGACACACCAAGTGAGCAGGACTTGGCTCACGTTTGCAAGTGTGTATAAGGACGGAAACATGTAGCAAAGTGTTTATTTGATATTGTTGTTTCTTTACAAGTTTAAAAAATTGAAAAAAATGAGTGTTTTTTGTATTTTTTTGAGGTCTTGCGACATTTTCCGACATTTTCTGTCGATGTCACCAAGAAGTTACATTCCGAACCCTCACCAACACTTTCCCCGACACAACATATACAACATTGATTAGGATCTAACTTCTCTTTTGTATAGGTGTAATATCATTTAAGTGGTTATTCTTTTATTTCATGATATGTTTCAATTATTTCATTTATGAATTGATGTGAGTTGAATGTTTCATTATCTAACTATTCTTTAGTTTCTTTTATGTATTTTGTGCAATTATCTAATTTTTCATTTTCTTTGTAAGCTATCTTGCCATATTCAATTTGTATGTTTCATTTTGTAATTATCTCAAGTGTAAAGTAATCTCTTGTTGATATCCTATAGCATTGTTTATCTCTTGTATAATTGTATTTAATTCTTTTGTTGTATAATCTAATTGACCCATTGCCCAACCTCTAGGCACTAGTCTTAGTTGACATTAGGGAAAGGTTTGATTTTCATTAAAAAAATTGCATTTGCATTGTTGTTTTCCATATACGCTAGCTCCCCCTTACCTTTAGCAAACTACAATTAACTCCTAGAATCCATTTAATAATTCACATAGTAACTAGGGTCTACCCCCCTTGGCTTCCCTAGGAGTAAGCCTAGACGGAAGAAGTTCAAGTTGAGGTGACAGTGGGCTTGAACTTAGGCATTGTGCCTCCAAGGACACACTAAGTGGATTGAGACTTTTTCCATGTTTGTAAGTGTGTATAAGGATGACAACACAAACTAATGGGAAAATCAGTGAGGAGTTATTTCAGATTGTTTCCACTAAATTTCAACGGTGATAACTTGCACTTATACCTTCAGATGCAGTAGTAGAGAGAAAATTTCAGATCAGATATGGAGGACAGCGTGAGGAATATTCGTAATATGTTTTCATAGGGGATACAACAGTTGCAGCAGGCTATGGAAAGCCTTCAAAACAATACAGAGATTAATGGAGCTAGTGGTTCAAAGAGGAAACAAACAGGACAGAAAGACATGATGAGGAGTTTGCATATTGTTTGAGAAAGTATCAGGAGCTTGGTCTGGCATTTCATGCAGACATGTCATTCAAGGATTTTTGCACCATCTATTGACCGCCCATTTAGCAACGGTGGTCAACTCACGTGCCGTGAAGATGCATCACCAGATGCAAATTTGATGAAGACAGTTTTGGTTCTACTTGGGTATCTGATACCCCAGCACAAAATTTTGTAAAAGAAATTTCCGCACCCCTGCGTGGGTTGATAATGTAATAAGTCTACATGGATCATAGTTAGGTCAGGCACCTTGGGTGTTTCCATTAGGGGAGTTCCTTTCACCGAGGGTTTTTTATCCTCAAGTTGTCGATCGGGCTTTAGGGCCTGACCGACTTCCCTTGAATTTTTCCCTCCTCACATGCAATAATTTCCTCCAAAGTGGGGAAAGGCGCTCTAGTGGTCTCATTTTTTTGGTAGCCTTTGTTTAGGAATATTGTAAATAACCATGCCAGACAGTGTAGAAAATTTCGCGGAATTTCGTCGAGTCTAGATAGGTTTTTTTTTAATTAATTAAATTTTTAATAATTTAATTAATTAATTAATTTTTGAGTTTATATTGTAAAAACTGGATCTTTGGGATTTTGATAGGGGTATTTGTGCTCAAAAGAAATGGAATAGCACCCCCTACACCCATAGACCAAGTTTCAGCTCAGTCGGACAAGTTTTACTATGTCTTAATCCACTCAGAGTCAGTCTTAATCAAAACAGCAATTTTAATTGCTAAAGTGACATTAGTCAAATGTCAAAAATCATTGTAATCTTGAGTTAGTGAGCAAGTTAGACCCTCCTAACCTACCCAAACCCATCCTAACCTTTTCCCAACTTAATTCAACCTATTTACTCACTCCAACACCCTTCTAAACCTTGCCCTAAGGGGAAAAACGACCCACCAACTAACCAACTCCTTGAATCTTGCCTTGAAACTTGGAGTGGGCCCCTCTCACATGAGGTGTGCCCCCCCTAGACATTCCAAAACCTTATACTACCAAAACCCTAACCCAAAACCTAACTCTCCTCTCTCCTAGCTCACGCCCTTCCTCATATTTGCGCCCCCTTTGATGGAGAGTTGTTCCAACTCACCCAAACCTTAACCACTTGCCAAAAATGGCAAGTGGGCCTTCCTAACTAACCTAGTGCGCCCCCCTAGAGTGGTTTGCTAACCTATCTAGTGATTACAACTCACCCTCTCATCAATGCATGCTCAAAACCCTAGCTTGGGGGCCCCTCTTCTAGAGATTTGGTCTCTAGCTCTCAAACCAACACTTGGCATTCATCCAAGTCACTTCTCTTGGCCTCTAGGGGTATAAAGGAAAGTCTTTCTCACTCTTTCACTCACCATTCTTTGAGCTAAAGTTATGCTACCGAAATCTTGCCATCTTCTTGCTCTTGCCATTTTTCATTCACTCATTTTCTCTTGAGATCTTTGGAGCAATTAGTTGCCCAAGGTTCTCACATTTTGGATGCAATAAGAAAAGTTTTGGAGGAACTTTGGATCTACTAAGATTAGTCTTGTATATCAACTAAACATGAGGTGATTGTGTTCCTTTTCATTGTGTTGTTTTCATATGCTAGCATCTTGAGTAAATTAGTTTATTTGGGTAGGTCAAATAAACATTAGTGTTGATGATCTATGTATTGTTGATTAGATAGGGTTTTGAATTAGTTCATGATTGCTATACTAATCCTCATACTATGCTGCTATGAACTCACATTGTGCTTAGTGTGCAGATTTGTTTCACAGGTTGTGGTTTGGAAGAGACTCTAGAGCAGATTTCAACCATTACTTGCACAAACTCCTTGCACTTTCTTTTGGATCCGATATATTGCTGTCATTCCATATTGTTTTCTGTAGCTAACCATCTCTTAGATAGGTCAAAATATCAATCTTTTATTTCTGATTTACTTTGCTGGAAATTTCTGTGTAAAAACAGAAAATTTCTGCAACATATTTGGTGTTTTTGCAGCGTTTCCAGCAAGCTTTTTGCTTGTTGTTTTTTGTAGGTCAGTAACAAATCTGAAGGTGCATGCTGCCCACAAACACCTAGGAGGCTTCCCAAACACTTCTACTTGGTTGGGTAACAATTTCTCCTTCTTTTTCCTTCAATTCTCTAAGTTTTTCTCAATATTTCTTTCACTTTTTGGGCCCTAAATCTAAATCTAACTTAGATTAGTTTACTTATTCTTTAAGTTAGTTTATTCTTTTGTCCATAACATTGTTAGCTTAGTTTCTATTTCATTTCATTCATTTGTTATAATCTAAGCTACCCTCTTTGGCCAATATTGGAAGGCTTGCCACCACCTTGGCCATTGAAGTGGTGTTTCCTTTTCAAGTTTATTCATTTGCTTTAAAAATCCAATATAGTAATCATGGTATTAATCTAACTTGCCGGCACCTTGGGGGAGTCATCCCCAAAATCGCCTTGGCTTAAGGGAAACTAATACTCTTGTGTTGATTTATGCTTAATAGTCAATTATCTAGTTAGTAATCACACATAGTTTCCTTTTCCAGTTTATCTCATATGCTCGTGATCTCATGCTTAATGTTTAAATGATTTATAATGTCCTTTGAATGCTAAATCTTTAGTAACATAAGTCATTTAGCTTGTTTACTCTTAGCATATGTGATCTCTATTTGAGTTTAAGATCTTAAGCTTAACTTGTTAAATCTTTACTTTTTCATGATTATACTTTTCATATGGTTTAACAATCTAATATTGCATGGTTGATGATAGATCTTAAATTCTAAATTAAATATCTACATGTTGATGTAATGCTCTTGTGCTAAATATTCTTCTATCACTTGTGGTATAACCTCACATCTTAAGTCATTCTATTTCTACTTTCTAAAGCATTCTTTTAAGATTAAGTTATTTTGCTTCATTGGTTGATCTCACACATAACTTAAATCTTCTTTTCATGCAAGTTTAATTTTCTATTTTATATAGCAAGTTGTTCTTGCTTACATCTCACACTTCAACTTGCAAATATTATGTGGAATAGTTCATAACTAATTGGTTTATCTTTCACATCATTTCTATACAAGTTTGTGTGGTAATTGCTTTTACTTTCAAGCTGTTAAACACACTTTTATAAGCAATTTTGCTCACGGCCATACCCTTAAACGCTCATTTTAAAGTGCCTAAAACTTGTCGAAAATACACCCAACACATCTAAAGACCCACCCGAGGGTCATAATAACACTTAGGAACATTTCTAGGGGCTTCATTCAGCCATCTCCACCATTTAAAACGGGTGGGAGGAAAACAACGGAGGGAAGAGGCGGGGGATCCGTCCTCGTGATTTCGTTAGGGAGATCCTTTCCGGGAAGTACTCCTACTGTCAGGGCTGACCTTGGAAGCTAGGGTAAGGCCTCGTTAGCCTTACTATCTTGAGCACCGGGCAGTCATTTGGCCAAGGGAGGAGGAAGTTTGAAGCACACATCTAGTTTAGGGGGAA
Source organism: Picea mariana (assembly GCA_032191745.1). NCBI lineage: Eukaryota > Viridiplantae > Streptophyta > Pinopsida > Pinales > Pinaceae > Picea > Picea mariana. The sequence goes on from JASDQU010293541.1 coordinate 6,359, forward strand.
AGGGAAATAAAATAAATCAAATCTTTAAAGAACTCCTTAAACACCTAGTTGCATAGATCACCTTTGTATGTTTGGGGTAGATGTATTGATAGGAACACATCATTGGTGATAATATTTTCATTGTCTTATCTATCTCTTTATTGCAACTTGTTGGTTATGTTTCTTATGTCCAAGTGAGTAATTGGTTATAACATTGAATATACTGTTTTCAGATTTCTGTGGTGAGGGTTTTCGAATTCATTTGCCGGAGAATCCACAGTTAGTGTCATTTTGTCATCGACGATTAGTCCTGATGATGAATCCCGTTCTGGATTCGAAACGTCGATGACAAAATGACACTAACTGTGGATTCTCCGGCAAATGAATTCGAAAACATTGAATATCTTATTGATTGTTGTGGTGTGAATCAAGAGGTCTTGAGTATCCCACTTGGGGAGGCATCACTTTATTTGATTCTTGAGTGCTTTGTGTGATAGTAGCCAGTGAAGGCGGTCCAATAGAGTAAGTGCTATTGGGGCATGCTTGGCATATTGTTGAACACTTACTTTGTATCTTTGTATATTGTTGTATCTTTGTGAATGGTGTATTTATTGTAACATTCTTTTGTAAGTAATACAACCTTGGGGCTTGTGGGTAGTTTAACTTGTTTTATTTGTAAAACTTCTTGTAACGAAACGCCCTCAAATATTAGTTGACCCCATTGCCCAACCTTAGGCACTAGTCTTTAGTTGGCTTAGGGAAAGGGCTGACTCACATTTAGATTAACCTTGCACTTGCATTGCTGCTTGTCATCATAGGCTAGTTTTCCCCTTTGGCCTATAACAAATTAAAACTAACTCCTATAACATTTAACTTTAAAATTAACTTAGTAACTAGGGACTACCCCCCTTGGCTTCCCTAGAAGTAAGCCTAGAAGGAAGAGGTTCCATGTCAAGGTGACAGTGTGGGCTTGGAACCTAGACATTGTGTCTCCGAGGACACACTAAGTGAGTTGGACTTAGCTCACGCTAGCAAGTGTGTATTAGGACGGCAAAACCATCAAACATCTTGAGTGGTATGAACCCCAAGTATCAATGGACAAGAAGGTGAAGGTGCCAAGGAAAAAGGCTAATGGTGCATATGGTGAAGATACCCCATCAACCGATGTTGAGGATTCCACATCATACCTTAATAGTGATGCTCATGATAATGAGGATGTGCGTGAGCAGTTGGATGGATAGGATGATAGCACGTGTTCTTCATCTTCCCTATCAGGCAGTGTTGAGGATCCAACACTTCAGTATAGTGGTGACACTTGTGAGGATTCATATGTGTTGGCACTTAGACATGATGAGATTAGGAGGGTGGATGACCTACCTGTTAATATTACGGTAGCTGCGGAGGTATTTACCTCCACGTGTGAACCTGACGAGAATAGAAGACTCCGGGAAGCAAGAGAAACCCTAATGAGTTGGCTAATAACCCTAGAAGCCTTGTCGGCTCAAGAAGATAATTTATATTAGGTTATTAGCCTCCAAGAGAAGAAGTTGGCCAGAAATAATAATAATATACTGAACAGACACTTATCCAGAAGGAGAAGTCGACTCCAACAAAACTGGCAGAACCACTATAAATACAGTGCGTCAGTTCTCATTTGTAGCATCTCAGAATCGCAGTTCTGCAATTCGGTGCACACTGCAGTTGCAGTCTTGTGCGCAGGTTTGGAGGAGAGCTGTTGGTGCAGCTACAGCAACAACAAGTTTTCAGTATTGGCTTGAATATCTCTTGGCTAGGGTTTGGGACTATCTGATCAGTCTTTTGTGTTGCGCTATTCTTGGAGAGATGTGTGCTACCCTTTGTTTGGCTATCTAGCCTAGGGTTTGCTTCCGGAGGAATTCTCATTCAAGGTTAAGGTGCTCAGAGGGAGGCTTCGGCCTATGGTTGGGTGACGAAGGTATCGTCAATGGTAAAACGAGCACACCATCTTCTATATTCTAACACTACCCTTGGGTGTAGACATGGCTTCCAAGAAGTCATGTATGGAAGATGATGAGCTTCCTATGATGACAGTGACACATTTTCCATCTTCTCAGACACCTATGACAACCATGACACATGAGGATATCAGTGGCATTTCTGATACGGTAGAGGAGCCTTGTGTGGGAATTATGCACAAGGGACATATGGATCTACAGATCCAAAAGGAGAGGCATGACTTGGAGCCAGTTGACTATATACATACCTATCAGTATGAGGAGAGTGACACCTCTTTTGGGGAGTCTATTGTTAGATCAGGTTGTGGAGACTGACAGTTTGATGGGATACTCACTTCCAGGACCGATTTACAGTGATGAGGATGCACTCCCTATTGGTCAAGATGACCATATCTCATGTTTGGACACATCTGTATGGGATCCAGGTGTAGATGACATTAACAGAGTGTGTGCACAGGAGGATACAGTTTCCCATACAATATATAGTGTGATTCAGATGGGGGTAGCAGTTGGTGATGGTGTGCAGTGGCATACAGGAGGACTCAGTAGCACGGTGGACAAGGGGGCAGTTCAGTGCCTTATCTTTCGAGGAGTGTGTTGTTGGGGATTCCATTGTTGACACTAGTAGTGAGAGGCATGAGGCAACACCTCAGGAGGATTGTGATCAGGAGTCACAACACTTGACAGGACAATTGAGAGTCAATGAGGACATTGTCATGATAGCCACTAGATGCATTGATGTTACACATGCATTGGTGGCAGATTATTGTTGGAGGACCTCGAAGGCACATGATAGTTCAGATGGGGGACTTGCCATTGATGACTTCCATATGCTCAGGGAGAGAGTGATTGTGATGAGAGACGACTACCAGCAGTTGTTGATGGATAGGGATTACCTATTGGAGGTTGGCGAGATGTATCACAGGGCACTAAGGGAGCAAGAGGTTGAGGTGGAACGACTCACTCATGAGTTGGTGAGCACATGGAGATTCTTGGAAGGCACACAAACAACCCTTCAAGAAACAGGGTCTAGATCAGAGGAGCTCCTTGAGGAGACTAGTCAGAGATCCACTACATCTATCTCAACAAGAGAGTCAGTCATATCCTTCAGCCACATTGCTAAAGGATGGTGGTGGGTTGACAGTGGAGCATCAGTGGATGGAGGAGCATGAGGAGTACCCAGGATCACTGATGAGTATGGAGAGTTATGATCCGGAGACGCAGGAGGATGTCCATGGGTCGCAGGGACCACCCTTCATAAGGGGTGTTGAGACAGTTGGGCACACACATACACATGGGAATTCCAGAGTGAGGGGCAATTATGTGGACACTTCCATTTGTGTTCCAGGATTGGTCGACCTCCATGTAGAGGATGACCCAGTAGCACACCCAAGATCCATGATGTTGCAGGTGTATACTGGAGACCACACGAGTATGTAGGGGCATACAGTGATGATTGGTAGTTCATAGATACATACGGAGGTGTACAGTGGGATTCATGGGGACGCATTAGATTGCAGGGAGGAGGTGTACTTAGTAGAGCATGGAGATTCCTCTCCCTTGCAGCAGTATATAGATCTGGGAGATCACCTTCACCATAGCAGCAGTTGCGTGAGTGATGATGGATGGAGAATGATTGACTCGCAGTTTGTGGAGATACCTACTGTTGTATCCGATGGTTGGTGTTCAGTGATGAGTACAGGTGATTATTTACCATGGGTGTCGGTGGACGAGCTTTTGGTCAAGTTCGTGGGATTGACCAAAGCATATGATACTTTCCAGTCCTATAGTTGGTTGCAGATATTTAGGATAGCCCTTCCCGATAATCTCATCATTGATAGTAGCACAGGGAGAGATAGACAGTGGCAAGGGACATGGAGAGTTGGTAGGTTGAGACCACCTGACAGGAGTGTCTTAATTGCGTACAACAGGATAGGGGTGGATCATCAGGGATAGACAATTGAGGCCTTGGGCGTGATAGAGAGTATCTTAGGCCATGGGACAGATGATATCACAGAGGTTGATACATATTCAGACTCTCATGGGGACAAGGATGGAGGGATTTCAACAGTTACCAGTAGGGCACATCAGCAGTTAGTGGGGATTGGAAGTGATGAACTTCCAAATTTGACATGGGATCCGAGAGTCCATTTGGTCAATAGTTTGTTTCATCTTATGAGGATCCAGGAGTGGAGGATCCAGTATGTATAATTTGAGCAGATATTCATGATCAAAGGAGAGCAACATCAGCATGATGGTCAGACTAGCATGGGACCCTGGGATTACAGGGCTGGGAATTTCATTAACTGATGGAGACGAGCGGATCTTTGCAGGGGGAAGTCACTTTGATTTTCCATTGAGTTTCAGTATTGGGGAGAGCACGTCACTGGTTGGTGACTCCTTGAGGTCTTGTAGTACCTCACTATAGCAGCAACATGTACAGTCGGGGGAGGCCCTGTTGGGTTTGGTATGGTCTGGTAGGACAGACTCATTTCGGGTTGAGCCTGTGTGTTATTTGCAGGAGACTCATGGTGTTTATAGGTTACAAAATTATACTTCACAGGGCATTGTAGTTCACATCTTGATATGGGATCCAGGGATTGGAGTGCTTGGTAGTTTAGTGTTTGATGGAGTTGAGTTTCGAGTCGAGTGGTTGCTTGGGGAGTTGACTGAGTTTCTTTGGCCATTGATCATTCTACTCATCATGAGCATTTGGGTGTCATGCGTGGTGAGCACTCGGGGAGGCCCCATCTTGACAGGAGTCAACTTTGTGTCACACAGGTGGATATGGGACCCCGACATCATATGCAGATTGATTCAGCTATTGCTCGAGGACAAGCAATATTCCAGTAGGGAGGACTGTAATGTCCCCATTTTTGGACATTATTACATTATAGAGTGTTATGCCTACCAAAGTATCCAGATAGGGGTGACAGAGAGTTCGGGAGATATTGAGGGGTTTTATTGGGCCCTGTTGTCGCCCTTATGCACACTTGCAAACGTGAGCTAAGTCCGGCTCACTTAGTGTGCCCTCGGAGACACAATGTCTAAGTCCCTGCCCACACTGTCACCTTGGCAGGTACTTCTTCCGTCTAGGCTTACT
>JASDQU010293545.1:3179-13783 GCA_032191745.1 Picea mariana
TGAAGTGTCATCCTTATCTATTGATGAGTTGTCAATGTGAGAGCTTATCTACATCTAGAGGTGGTTCATCCATGTAATATATATATTGATATCATTGGGTTGAATATATTATTGAGATGGCTAAAGCCTTTTCTACCAATCTTTTTGTGTTATGTCTCATTGCATAATTTAACAAAGAATTCCACTTAGTTTTAGAGTTTTAAAGTCCAATGGCTAGGATGAATTAGCTCAAAAACTCAAGAAAAAGATTGAGGGTCGAACTTCTTTGTGGTAAAATTTGAAAACAAGAGCCCTTTCTATCAAGCCAATTCTTTCTTCCATCCCCATATATCAACGGTGTGTTCTCTCTACCCCTTTAAGTTTTGTCAAGAACTCAAAAATAATTCTCAAATATGTACGTGGGAAGAGACAAAACAATACAATAGGAAGAAGTTTGCATTGGTGGACTAGAGCGAGATACAATGTATCAACAAGGGTAGTTTGGGCATCAATGATCCTATTTTTTTTAAAAAGCCTCGAGAGACAAGATTCTTCAAAATCTTGTTAACCTCCCTTTATGTTTGCGGGGAATTTGTCTTTTGTGGAAAATTGAAATGTTGTGGGGGTAAACCTCAAAGTCAATTTCTTGGTTTGTTTGATCACTTGGCTAAAGGCATGTCCATATGGAGGACTATGAAGATCTCTCACTCTAGCTAATAAGAAATAGCAGTTCCCACAAAAAAGAAGCATGGATGAATCTTTGTGAGCAAGGGTGCTAGAAAAACTGACAACAAATGGAAATGAACAGTTGAATCCCTTAAAGTACTAGGTCGACATTGCAAATATTTGTTTCTCTTTCAGATCCAAGCCTTTGGGAAGATGATGCCTAGAAGGGTACAACTCCCAACCCTCTTGTAAATTGATAGGAGCAACTCCAAATATACATGTTGCATGTTAAACCGATAGTGAAGAATAAAGAAGACTACATCAATTAGGGACCCTATACTAGAGATGGTTCTTATTCGGTGAACATGGGGTATCATCTTTTAATCTCAGTGTCTCCATCCCACATATATATCTTCCTGTGGAGCTCCCTTTCGAGATAGCTCTCCTTTAGCCTCAGGGAGCTCTCCTTTAGCCTCATAAAAACCCAAACATAGCATAGTATTTACTTAAGCATGACAAGAGATAATAAGAATGATAAGGAACAAGGCCATTAACAACCTCACCATAATCCATTCCTTGGTTTAAATGTTCTTGCAATGAAGAAGGTTGTTGCTTGATTTTGCATGTCTATCTCATCCCCTAAATCCACCCAAACTATATCATCATCTTCACTACCACATTGCATTGGTTCCTTCATCTTTGTGGTCAATAAAAATATCATGTCAAAGGTTAGAGGCATGAGCCCTAACATATTTAATTATAGGTTGAGCCTCTAGTTCAAGCAGTGTATTAGGTTAGATTTTTGTTGTGGATAGAATTTAATATTATGATCAAACAAACATCTATGCCAAGTAGATTATATAACACTTTGGAAGGGTCCTCATATGTGATATAAACTCCTCCACATACCATGCCATTCTAGGAGATTATGTTGAGGTAGACTTAACCATACACTTCCTACAAACAATTTAAAAGATCGTAGCAAGGTATCCATTCAAGGGATAATGTATTTAAATCTTCCAAATTTCCATTTTGCATGTCAAGCTCTAGACCATTGTGTAAAAGATTGCCCTTGAAAGAAAACATCAAAAACCACTTCCCTTCCAATGTGACTAATGGTGCTTCAATGAAGGAATCTGTCACACACAAACCTAATGGATACAYAAAAGGACACCCCCTCTCGTATAAATGGAAAAAGATGAATTCCCAACCTCCTCCAAGTGATTATGGGAAATGGAAAAAAGGTTCAAACAATTTGAAGAAARGTATCAATAGACCCCCCAAATTCCTCCAAAGAAGACGAAGTTCAAAAAAGTGTCTTACAAAGATGTGCTCACAAGGACAACATTGTATCCTCGAGGCAATTCGAATGACTTGTTGATTCACAATGCCTTTGAGGCATTAGAGAAATCTAACCCTTCATCAAGATGAATAATTATACACATTCTTGGAATTTGARAGGATGACCCTGTCCAAAAAAGTGCTAGTCAAGGATCTCATTTCAATTCATAGGCCATATATTYTATCTCTATAGGGGTCAAGACCTCAAGTTTTAAGCTTCATATAAGAATGACATTTTGTTGGAATGGTTATTTTGTAGTAAAATTCACTAGGGTTTGGGGGATATTACCCTTAGAGTTGCCTCGTTGTTAAGATTGTTTGTTCTTACTTMAGTATGGATCCACATAACATGTGTGGGTGGTGTGTATGCTTGTCAATAATGGGGTTTCTACTCCATTCTATCTCATGTGGTTGATTGTCTCCAACTTTGGGATTGGTTTGACATTTGTCTTCTAGACACAAAATGAGTTTTTATTGAAGATTTTAATATYGCAKTAAGAGGTGACAAAGAATGGTACTTGACTCTTCTTATCTCTAAAGAAGAAGAAAAAAGGTTGAACTTGTTTTAAAGTTAGATCTAAAATAATTGATGTCGATTGGAAACAAAAACAACTTGATTTTGGGGCTTGGTTTACTTGATTTAACAAAAGGAGTGCAATTGAAATAAATCAAGCAAGACTTGACCGGATTTATGCTCTTAAGGGAGGATTTGTTTTCTCTTGTATTAATGGACAATGTGTCAAAACTCTTCCTCGATGCACATCGCTAAACATTTTCGCTTTGTGCCCAATATGAAGATTGGGGATTCAACAGCTCACCCTATTGCACTTCTTTTGAAATTGACTGCCTCTCACTGAGACTTGGATGATTGTTGTGCTTTATTTGCAAAAGTATGTAATTTGGACAGAAGGCATCCAAGGGAACTTAGATGGATTCTATGGTGGGATGTCATTAGAAGAATAATAAAATTTTCTCAAAAGCTAGGGTAAGATGGTAACTCAATTTTGAAAAAGAAAGAAGAATCCAACAAGGCAAAAATTCTTTGAAATTCAAATTTTTCTTGAAGACAATTGGCATATTTTGGTTTGGAAGAACAAAATATGAATTGCATAGAAGAATGTTATCTCTATCAAGCTATAATTAGTGCTTGTTTGCAATGGATCAAAGAAGTGGATGAGCATACTAAGTATTATTTTCATTATCTTGAGTTTGAAATATGTTTCAAAACACATGGATTTAAAGAACCCCAACGATGTTCTTAGTTAGGACTTGGGCTACATTTCCAAAGCATTTTTGCTGAATATCCCATCAAAGTGTTGGCATTGCTCAAGAGGCTCGTCAAAAAATAGTCTCGTCAAAGGGATGAGCACCAAGCAAGATAATCTTGGCACAATTGTTTCAAAAGAACATATTGAAGATTTAAACAACATTAACAAAAGGTAAATCACCTAGGTTAGATGGCCTTCCATGTAAATTTTTCAAGAATATGTGGAATGTAGTTGATCATGATATGTTATTCATGGCATGAGAGACATTTCACACAATCAAACTCTATGAATTCCAAAACCAAGGTTTGATAAGCTCATTCCTAAGAAAGCTACTAAAGACACTATTAGCTCATGGTGTCCAATTACATTGCTCAATGTGGGTCTTATTAAGAGTTGTTGAAGTTTTAGCTTCAAAACTAAAACATGTTACCCCCTGAACTGTCAAAACTAGGCAAACAAGATTTGATCAACACAGGTTCTTCATTAACATAGTGATGATAGCCTAGCAAAGTGTTGAATGGGCCGGGGAAGTGAAATCGAAAGTGTTGCTTCTAAGAATTGATTTTGACAAGGCTTACGACATAGTATATTGGTCATTCATCTTGGATATATCATGATTGGGTTTTGGAGCACAAATTTTTTCTATGGTGAAAACCCTYGTCATTATGCATCAATGTTTTGTCTTTGTTAGTTATTTTCACAAATCTGCAAGGCAAGGCCACCCTCTTGTCCCCTTCCTTTGCATCATTATAGTCAATGTCCCTGATTATCCTCTAGAGGCTCTACCAAGGCTCAAGGTTCGACATGTTCAATTATACTCTAGAGGCTACCAAAGCTAAAGGTTGAATATGTTATATCTCTTCCAAGAGGTGATGAGATGCACAATAACCATTTTGTGTGACTCTATACTTTCTATTACCCTCTCATAGGATTGTGTTGGAGCACCTTTAGAATACTCACATAATCACTATGTTGCACCCAAAGTAGGTGGTAACTAACTTGAAATCTAGTCATTGGTTGACATGGGTGGAGGAGAAACCAGAATAATTGAATCATGCCTAATAGCACATGAGATATGAAATAGAGTTAGATCCCTAGGATGTCCTTTTGAAAATGTCTTCCTCTCCTCTATGTGGTACCAGTGCCTACAAAAACTTCAGTAGAAAACTAATAGTTGGCTAATCAAGGATTTGTTTGACCTATAAAATCACAATTCTTGGCAAAATCCTTTAAGCAAACCACATTTACCGCATCTCTTGATAGTTTCCTTACGCTGCCCAATTTTCCTTATGGTTGAAATTTGGGGGGAACAGTGCTTTGTTTATAGTCACATGAAGCCTTTGTACCTTGCCCAAGCAATAAGGAGGCTTTGGTTTAGCTTATGTCAAAAAGTTGGGAGACATCTTATGAATGAATTGTTGGTGAGGAARCTTGTAATAGCTCCCCTTTTTTCACATTTACACACCCGGTACTATCTAACATCACTGGCTCTAGCACTATGGCAAACCAATTTGCGTCTATAAATCAAAAAACTAGATCAACTTCAGGAAAAGTTGAACGGGCACTAGAACCYTGTTGATGTTGACGTTGAAATGCACAAACCATCTACATATAATATGGATCTTTCAACTCTCCARAATGAGAGTGCTTCCATGGTTATTAATTTAATAGGGCCTTCCTTATAAGAAGCAACTATCAAGGACAGACCTCATGAACAACTCTTGTCTACATTGCATGGGTGTAAACATTATTGGCTGCATATCTCGACAATGCAAATATGTTTGAGAATGCTAAGACATTGTGTGGAATACCCAGCCTGAATTTTCTTTTCTAAAATATATTGGAAAGCTGCTCTTTTAGGTGATATTAGCTCTATTGGGCCACATTTCATTTTAGAGRAACATGACTTGTACCCAKGTGTAACTTCGTTTCCCTTCTGGAAACTCTGTTGCAACGTTGTTTGATGATGGTTCTGTGTTCTTTATTGTTTTCTTTAAAGAACTGCTTCTTTATGTGTTAAATGCACAATTAGAGTTAATATTAACATTTGAGAGATCTTAAATGATGTTCAATGGGGGCAAAGTCTTACCTGAAGGCTTTTCTATTATCCTTTAAATAGACTCGCCTCACTGGCCATTATCCTTTATTTGTTAATATAAACACTCTTTCTTCCCCCGAGAAAAAAATTAAAAGGAAAAAATTACTTCCTTTGCCTTTACCTTTGACAACCTTATGGCCAATGTGCAGCTATCATAGTTAACACCCTATGAGGCTTGGTTGACATGGAGGCGTCCTTTTTGCAACTAAGCCTTTATTAACTATTGTGTATACACCATCAGTGGCTTGTGCATCTACGATTAATCTATTTTATGTACAATAACCAGGGTTCGTAGGAGTAACTATTGCAATTTCCAATGGTCATTCCATCTCTCTTGCACACCCGGAAGAAAGATTTAAAAGCCTAAGAGAAGAGATTCACATTCAGATTCATTGTTCCAAAGACAAATCAACTATGTAAATCAGAGTGTGCCACTCCTAAGCCAAAATGGAAAATGGTCATCTGAGAAATAAGATATCAAATTGCTCAATTAAATCGAACTTCAACTTTATTCACCAACGTACAAACAGTTATGAAGAGCTAGTTTCCCTCAACCTTAATGTGGTGGGAGGCTTTTTCCATTGCAATCACAAGGACAAAGTGGTAGGAGGCATTTCACATGATATTCAACAAGACCTCAAGGTAGAGAGACTTGAGATAGAGAAAGATCCAAAGCATTCTCAATTTTCAACAGAACACCTAACGAATATGGCACCAAATATCATATTGTCAAAAGCTCAGACTTTCTATCCTGTGATTTATACATGAAATTGATAATTTGGGCTTGAATCCCAAACAGATCAACAACTGAGATTATAAGGGTCATGGAACTGAAAAGTTATTTTATGGAGTGATAAGCCTAAAATGTGACTGCCCAGTGCTTGACATCCAACCTAGAGGGAGGTCATAATCGAATGCAAAAGGTGAATCGACTGTCTCTAGAGCAGCAATACGGTGTCGATACCAAGGGTTGACTGCAGTGATCCCATGTTCATTCCATGGGTTAAATCCAACATCAGGAAACATCACAGTGCAACCTTAATTAGAGGGATTGAATGAAACATTACAAAGTGTATTGACGTAATGTTGTAACCAACACACAAAGAAAACTATGACCACTTAAATGAGTAAAGATGATAACATTGTGGTAACTGCATAGTTCTTACAGCTAACTTCTGCGAATGGGTTGTGTCACATGCCACTGGCTATATCTAGATTTCCAACTCTAGCCTTCTCAATAAAATTGATGAACCAACAACCTTAAGGTTAAGGATTTTCTTAGTTCTGTCCCACGTCTGCAGTAGCACTTCAAGGTTCAAAGTTCAACCAACGTTTAAATAAGAGGAAGAAAGCATCAAAATCACAATCACTGAAGCTGGACGTGGACATGCTTGCCATACAAGTTCATATTTAGTCTGCAGTAAAATTAGAACTATGAAAAACAGAATAGTTGCGGATATTCACAACAACCAGCTAAGGTTAAAGATTTTCTTAGTTGTGTCCCACGTCTGCAGTAACACTTCAAAGTTCAACCAACGTTTAAATAAGAGGAAGAAAGCATCAACATCACAATCATTGAAGCTGGATGTGGACATGCTTGCCATACAAGTTCATATTTAGTCTGGAGTAAAATTAGAACTACGAAAAACAGAATAGTTGCAGATATTCACAATAACCAGCGCCAAGAAAATAATTGAATATAGCTTATTGAGATATTGGGAACAAATGACTCAATACAATCATAAAATGAGAAGATTATGATGATGAATTCAATTTYACATGCATTTGACCAAACCTTCTGATCGATAACAATAATAAGTCAAAACAGACCATTTCACCAACATAATCCACAAGAATGCAGGTGTAGATCAACACTTAAAATTGTTACAGTAGCAAATAAGACTCCTGTCTTAATAATATGATGAAGCTCCAATATAGGATGCCTAATGGGCCATGGCACTGCAAGTTCATTGATTTTAAATTAAGACAAACTCAAATCTTCTGCTTAAGATGATGAATATTCAAAGAAAGGTCAACTGATCAAATACGGGAATGTACAAGCATGTTTTGAGTCTTGACCAGTCTGTCTGACCAGTTACTCAATTTGCCCACTAAGTAAACTTGGCTTACAAATACTTAGCTGACCAACACAGACTCCAACCAGTCGAACAGAATCGTTTATATGATTGACTAACATTAAATAAGCTGCAAGTTTTTTAGCTACTTCACATGACCAGTAGATAGCAGAAAATTTCAAAACTATTATTATTCCTGTTGAACCAAAATCCAACGCATTATTAACACACAAAGAACTCCCCATCATCTTAATACGTAATTTGCAGGCCATAAAAATAAGGACTAGAGACAGTTCACACCTGCTGCATAGACAGAGCTTAAGGACATCATCTAATTTTACAATAATTGCATCAATTTACAATAATTTCTATGACATTCTCATGATCAAAGACATGGAAGCAGTTTGAAAATCCCAAGAAAAAAATTCCTATTCAAGAAGAGTTGCCCAAAAAGATGAAGCGTAAACATTTATAAGATGCCCAAAATGCAATCTACAACATATTATGCAACTTTTGGAGCTTGAAATTCAGTTGGTAAGAATGACAAAATCACCACTAATGAATTTCAAAGTTAAAAATTGGAAGCAAAACTTGCTAGAAAAGTATACAAGGCCGGTGTCAGTTGATCCACCTAGAAGGGAATGACATGTTTCAAAATCAATAGATCTACATATGACAATCCAAGAATCAATTATCGATCCCAATCAAATATTGCTTCAAGAGCTAGGAACTCTGGCAAACCCAATACCCCCAGGTTACTTATGCATGAGTTTCCATCATCACATACATTTTCAAACAGTGTCATGGGCTCTTCAGTGTAGCATGAAAATCTGACCAATTCCATAGAAAGTTGAAACATATTTTCCGCTGATTTGCAACTTGCTAATGATTGGACCAAGAGACTTCAATTAAGGGTTGATAGCCAATAAAAAATATTTCAAAACAGTTTTAAGCTAAGGCTCCAGCTACCCAAATCAGATGGATGATTGCATCTATGAACTAGTCACAACTTATTTGTGAACAATCCACTGTCTACACCAACCCTGCTTGGTCTGGGCAATTATAAGATGGAAATCAACTTATATAGTATCTTTTAAAAAAAAAACCTACGGCAGAGGCAAACAGAATCCAGTGTCTTCTTTCACCAGACTAGAGACAAATATATAAAAAATTTACCAAGCAACATAAACTTGTTAAGATACAGTACAGATGCATGACTTTTCTTTCATACTTCGCACAATAGTTAATTCCAACTTCTGCCACATTTTTTGAAAGTGTGTCATATAAATGGTTGGCCGCCCCCTCGATGGGCATTTGTTGGTTTGGAAAATTGGCAGAGGAAACAAAGTCCAAAATTGGCTTGGACCCCTGGATAGGCAGCAACGATGCAAATAGGCTCCCACACCATCTAGTTACAGATCTGAAAAGTCGGGGCTACCATACTCTGAGACAGGTAGCTCAGGGAGACAAAACTTTGGATAGGCAACAACAGTGGCTTTCCTAGGAAGAGATTCGACTGCAAGAGGAGAATGCAGACATATGGGAACACTATACTCAAAAGCTAAGAAGTTGCAGGCCCTAGCTCTTGAGGATAACAACAGTCCCAAACCCTGGTGGTCGAGACTTCTATGGAAATTCAAATGCCCATTCAAATCAAAACTCTTTATGTGGTTGTTGTCAAATAACAAAGCCTTACTATGGGACATCCTTCAAAAAGGAAGCTATGAAGGACTGGGTCGATGGTGTCTCTGAAAAGAAAATTCGGAAACAAACTTTCACCTTTTTATGACCTGTGCCTATACTCTGGAAGTCTGGAAAGAATCAGATCATTTGACTAGTTTGAACAATGCTTGGAAGAGGAACTCCATCAAAGAAGCCCTCGGGAACTGGTGTATGAACAAAGCCACGAAGAGATATAAAGCTCTCCCTCTAACCTTAGCATGGGGATCTAGCTGGCTTGAAATTCTAAGCTCTTTGAGGATAAGGATGCTATGCTTTTGAAATGTGCTATCCAAAGTCTGAACATCCTCTCTGCAATTCCTCAATTTAAGGAAGGATGTATCTCAAGAGTCAAAACACTCCCACTGAAGAAGTCATAAACAAAGACTTGCCTTGGGCTTTTTTTTATGGAGCCTCCCAAGGATCCCCCCCAAAGGTGGGGCGAGGGGAATACATCTATTCCCCACTCACAGCATCTTTTTTAAGGTTGAATTGTGCAGCAACACAAATAACTTCTGTCAACTCATGGCTCTAAAACTGGTCTTAACGCTAGCTCAGGAACATGGCATTTCTCAAATTCAAATTTATGGAGACTCTCTGCCTATGATTCAATGGATGAAAGGAGAATTCAATTTGTGCAACTTTACTCTGCAACCTCTTTTTCATGGCGTTCTGCAACTGAAATCAGCCTTCTCCAACATCTCTTTCACACAAGTTTACAGGGGCAGGAACAATGAAGCAAACAGGCTATCTAAGGATGAAGTGGCATTGGAAAATGGGATCTGGAAGATCACTGACAGCACCCCTGCGCACTCCTTTAAATATGTTCAGGCTCCTTGGTTCTAAGTTTCCTTTCCTAACTATTGAGCTTTGTTATCGGTGTCTCTTCATGGAAAGACGGAATCAACTCCTTCAGGAAGACTGGCTGAACTCTCTGTGTATAAAGATGACTATACTTTATTAGAAATTTAGACGAGAATTGTATATGATATTTCACTAGTATAGATCCTAGTCTAGGTTTATTTGAAAGAAAATTTCGGAACTGCACGTGACAGTCTTATGACTAAAGCTACAGGCCTGTAAAGGCAGTTTTTGAATGCTCTCTCGGCATCTACCAATGTAATTTTGTTTTTATAAATAAAATTACTAGATTTTTTTCCGTGGAAAACAAATAAATAAATGGTTGGGCATGTCACATATTATTCCCCTTGAGCCTATAATAAATAAAAATACAACTTTCAATTAGTAAGTTTTAGAAAAGAATTTGACCAAGTTTCTTTATTCCACTAGTTAGGAAAGAAGGGAATGTAGCTTCCAATAACTAGAATGGTTTACATTGATATCCATCTCAAAAGTTATTTACCAATATATCATGGAGGCTATCCATCAAAACATTCAGAAGAATATGGCTGAAAAGGAAGACCTGCTATTTGACAACCTTGAGGATATAGGAAAATG
>JASDQU010293547.1:0-14281 GCA_032191745.1 Picea mariana
AAACGCCCATCGGAGGTTGGTTCATCAGGATATCAGAGATCCCGTGGACAAGGGGTTCGTGCCTTTTGAAATCGTGAAACGCGAAACCCTGATCAGTGGGGGCCAGCCGTCAGCACAACAAAGAAGGAGGACAACGACGTAGTGGAAGACAACTGTCAGCCTGACGGAGGATCGGGAATCAAGGGATCGGGAATCCCATAAGTGTATGCACTTTGGCATTGCAAAACCCGAAACCCCGATGGGGTAAGACTGCGGTCACGGGGTAACGGTCACGTGGATGAGGGCTAGCTGAAGAAGAGGCACGTCGGGATTTGGCAAATCGCGAATTCCGTGAACATAAACATTGTGACATCGAAAACCCCGAACCCTGATAAGGTGATATAAGGCTGTGGTCATGTGAAGACGGTTGTATGGACCATGGTCTAGCCAGTAGGGCTAGCGCACAAAAGGGTGCATCGGGTTTTTGAAGTTTGAAAACCCGATAGGAAGGAAGGTTGCGGTCTTATGAATTCTGGTCCTATGGACTAGGAATCTAGCCCGGAGGGCCAGCACATAGAAAGGAGCTCATCGGAAATCGGGAGTTGGAGAGTACAGTGACTCTCGAGCACGGGGATTGTGAAACCCCGATGACCTGAGATTTAGTCAGGGAGAGGTCACGGTTAATGTGCAGAAGGCCGTGCGTGTAAAGAAGGACCTGTGGAGCGGGTTTACAGCAGTGATTCCCGAGGGAATCCAAAGAGCCACTGAAGGCTAAGAATTGAGAATTTGAACGATCCTGTGTGAGCAGGCGAGGTTGCGACTACGCGCCTGCATCATATTTATTGTGTGAACACCGTTATTTTTTTCCCAAATCTAACTTTAGCCGCCTCAATGACGTATGCTTAAATCATCCAACTCTGCTTTCTCTTTTTCTGATTATGAATTAACAAGGTCAAATGGTTCTTCTACTCGATTTGCATATGGAATAAGATCCATAATGAGTTCTTCAACGTGGGCACTCAAGCCAAAAGGGATGCTCTTGGTTATTATTAGTCAATTGGATATGGTCCTACTCCTACTACCCTAGCCTCTGCATCATAATATGAAACAATGCTCTTTGTCGAAACACTTCTCCTAGGTTATGTCCTTGCCAAACGTAGTGAAGGAAAGCAACAATGTGGTATGCCTCCACATAGTTGATAGTTTCTTGTTTATGGAAGCAACACTAGTCGCTGGAGAAGAAGATGTAGGTAATAGATTGGATAGGCTATAATGATGAGAGACGTAGTAGGAAGCTAAGTTGGTATGGAATCAATTTATCTATTAGCATTCAAACCATAGGCAACAACAACAGACGTTTAAGCACTAAAGGCAGAGGTGGGGGTAGTAGCACCAAGAATTTCCGTTGCATTAATCGACCTCTTATGATGAAAAATGTTGAATACTTTTCCTGCATGAAAGTTGATTGATATTTATTTCAGAAGTCTTATTTCATTGTTCATAAATGATTTTTTTCGTTCTTGTTCGCTTAATATTTTCAAGCAATGAATTAAGAATAATTAAGTTGTCCTAAATCGTTATAATAAAAAGAAATACATGATGAAACTATCATCATTTTCCTTAGCTTAACTAAAATAAATTGACTTACAATGATTATGCGTTAATGTAGGGATACAAATTGATAGTGGAGAATTGCAGAGCTAATGGTAGATATCTGATGGAAATACTGGACGTTTCAACATACAGTTGAAAGAGGTGGGTGTGCATTCTCATTGAAGGAAAAGGGCCTTGAGGCTTGAACACAATGAATACGAGATCTCCGATCATTTGAGGAAGTTCGGGTGGGTTGTTCTCACTTCTACAATGGCCCCTGAATAGAAAAACCAATGGGAGATCCAAACACCCAATGGGAGAGCCAAACACTTTATTAGCATAACTAGTGGGAGATACATGCACTTCAGTAATCGACTATCAGGAAGAAGAGAAACAAACCGCCAGGAAACAAGGACTGAACAACATCCATAGTAAAGATGGTTAGAATGCTTTAAGTTACTTGCAAACGACCAAGTGGAAGTGGATGTGGAGGGCCGTAGTAAATATGGTTATAGTGCTTTCAAGTTACATGCAAATGACCAAGTGGAAGTGGAGGTGGAGGGCAAGTGACAGTTAGATGGCTCACAAGAGGCATCAAATCCACTGCTTGTCATGGACTATGTTTTATGCATTCGAAAACATTAAGGATTTAATGTTTTGAATTAATGCTAACGTGAAACTTAGAATTAATTCACAATGCTTCATACATATCTAGTTTACCCTCCCATTCCCTAAGTTTAAATCCCGCTTTCCTCGATATGAGGCCAAATAAGACCTCAAACTTAAAACTTAGGACAAAAACATAAAAGCGACCTGGAAAATTGCATGAAAGCAACCTGGAAAATCGCATGAGATGGTTAAAAATTTGGGTTAAATGGCTAGTTTGCGTATCATATTAATAGAATTTTGAAAAATAGATTACTAATAGTCCCTAGCCTGAAGGGTAGGGACTAATATCACTTAGAAAGGAAGGTTGGAATTTCGAAATCAAAATCAATGCATTGATGTGGAGGATGCATTCAACCAGTTTTGTTATCTTTGTTGATGGGTAATTAAATTTTTTGACTATCCAATTCCATGTTTCTTGGAAGTGGGAATCTTGTTGTAAGACTTTTTACTTATGTTCCATCTAGTTTTCATATATTTCCTTGTCTTTTTTAAAATTCAAACATACAATGACATAGGAATTTGGGTAGCATGAGACAGAACAATCTTTCTTCTTCAAATTGTAAGGTCATACATAATACGATATTTATATGATTGAAAACATATCAAATAGAGATAAAATATGTGGCCACCTGCAATTAATAAGAACAAAGTGTTCCTGTTTGGCTCTCACAAATTTTGTGAAGTCAATTTTTATTTATATAAAATGCATTGTTTACACTTTTTTTTTGAATTAATACACGATGACAAGGCGAGCTCACATTTATGAATATTTTAATGAGAGTAATCATATAATTATATGATAAAGTTAACAATATTGCTGGTAGATTATCAAACATGATGTATGGGATTTAGTGGAGGAATCTCACAAATTCTCAAATGTTTTACCAGCCCTTGATGCAACCTTTCTGTTTGTAATTCCCAAAGAATACAAAGTGGAGGACCCCAGTAAATTCATACCAATCTCCCTCTACAACGTAGTCTATAAAATCATCTCCAAAGTCATTGTGAATCACTTAAAGTTGATCCTTCCCACCATGATCTCTCCGGAGAAAACATGATACGTAGAGGGGAACCAAATTTTTGATGGCATCATCTTGGTTCATTTAATGATGCATTCCTTGAAAGCCACCAAATCACCATGTATTCTCATTAAATTAGACATGTCCAAGGCCTTTGAAAAACTAAGTTGGAATTATATCCAACATGTCCTCAGAGCCTTTGGTTTCTCTCCTCTCTAGATCAAATGGGTCTTGTGCCCTATCTCATCAGTCTTCTTTTCCATTCTGGTCAATGAAACCCTCTTAATGATCTTTTCCCCTTCACGAGGAATTCGATGAGGAGACCCCCTTTTCCCATTGCTTTTCATCATCATGGATAGGGGTCTAGGTCATGAGCTAAAATTTGTTGTATCAATCAACAATATCATAGGCTTAAGATTCTTTTGGGATGATCTTTTGGTCTCCCATCAGTGATTTGTTGATGACACCATGCTCATGGGCACTCCAACTTCTTGAGAATACCAATCCATCAAGCAGGGCCTCTTTGATTTCATGGATGCCTCTGGCACCTCTATCAATCAAGATAAATCTCAATTTTTTCTTTAATACTCCTCCTGCTATTTAACTGCATATTTCCAAGATTATTGGTTTTCAATGGAGCTCCCTTCCATCCAAATATCTGGGTGTACCATTGGTGGAGAATGATTTTTGCAATTCCTCATAGGAGGATTTACTCTCTAGGATGGAACACAAACTAGCCGACTAGTATTTTTGCATGCTCAACATCCCAGGTTGCTTAGTCCTTCTCAAATTAGTTCTTCAGGTTATGCCTTTACATCTCTTCTCTACTTTCACTGTGCCCAAATACATTCTAAATGTAGTGTGTAATATGCAATGATCCTTCCTTTGGGGAGGTCTACAAAAAAAAAGGAAGTGGGCCTTGGTTGCTTGGGAGAAAATTTCTAAGCCTAAACTCGCAGTGGGTCTGGGAGTTTGGGACCCATAAATTATCAGTTCTATCCTTGGAGCTAAAACATGGTGGAGATGGCTTCAAACCAAAGGTGACATGTGGAGTAGACTCTGGCACACAAAGT
Source organism: Picea mariana (assembly GCA_032191745.1). NCBI lineage: Eukaryota > Viridiplantae > Streptophyta > Pinopsida > Pinales > Pinaceae > Picea > Picea mariana. The sequence goes on from JASDQU010293547.1 coordinate 4,334, forward strand.
TTTTCCCCAACACTGTTACGCATGACTTCATCTGCCTAGAAGGAAATATTACATGATCCTTGATTTGGAACTCAACTTGGAGTAGCAAACAATTAATCCAATAACAAAGTTTTTGGGAGGTAAGAAATGGGGCTCACATGTTATTTTGGGACGATACTTGGAAACAACTTCCTGTATGGCGAGATAGATAGGACCTTCAATCCCTTAGAAACAACATGATAAATCAAGGAAAATAACGACTTCATCGATATTGGACCTCTTCACTTTTAGAAAACTAATGGAGATCTTATATTCCCAAGGAATACTGACACCCTCTCCCACCCAATATCCACTGGGAAGGCTTATGGAAAGAATTAACAAACCAGAAAATCAAAATCTAGGAAGGACCAGACAAACTCCGATGGGGATACAAACCACATGGTTGCTTCAATATCAAGGAAGCTTACGATATATCTATAGGTCATCAAACACACACTCAACAGGAACTATATCCCAAGGTATATTTTTTTCTCTGGTTGTTGGTTCATAATAAAATATTGACATGGTACAATTTGATTCGACATGGGTTCCCAGGTCGTGCTTTCTTCTCTCTTTGTAACGAGGAGGGAAAATCTACAGAACATCTTCTCAATAATTTCTCCTTATATTTTTCCTTATGAGATCAAGGAGCTATCACTTTCAGGATATCTGATCACAATGGGGACAATATGACACATACCATAGAGAAATGGCACCCTGTAGCATTCTCTAGCCCTATTCTAAATAGGGTATGACAACTCTTTCTGGGTTTTTACTTTGGGAAGTATGGAAGGAAATGAATCTTCAGATATTTAAGAATGAATCAATGGAGGTGGGAAATATCTAAGATAAGAATAAATTTTTCATTCGTGAAATAACCATTTTTGGACATATTACACACTCACCTAGTAATTTTTTTTCCTAAGTTTGCTCGTCACTATGAGGGTCTCCTAATTTTTACGGATTTCTAGTCACTGAGAGGGTCCCCTATTTTTTAGGAGATTTCCTAAAAATTAGGGCGCTTCCTAAGAGGTAGGGCACATTGTCACTCTAGTTAGCACTTCAATTCAACCACAATCGATCTCAATTGACTAGCCAATGACCACTCATGCATCTATTTCCTATATTTTAGGGCATGGAGGCACACTTCCTTTGCATGAATGCATTATTCTTGGTCTCCACACTTTTCACTTAGTTAAACCGCTTCCTCTTAAAAAATTAACTGAGAATAGCTAGCAATTGACTCATGTTACAGTGAGTTAGTGTTTATATCTCATTTAGATCACTCCTATGGTGCATGGCACATGTACTCCCTAATATTGGGGCATTGCTTCTATTGAACTAATTATATGTGTGTGTATTACTCATTATTTATGTTGTGATTAATAGATTTTATCATTCTTTCTCTCATTATTGTTTATCTCTCTCTCTCAATTCCTTTGCAATTTTTATGTTATTTTCTATGGCTAGGTTCTTTTTGAATGGTTTTCACCCAAACTTCACATGGTATAAGAGCCCATAGGTTGCTATAATCAAGGCACATAGGCATTTTTGTAGTTCAGGAGGAGATTTAGTCAAGAAGGATGGAATCAACAAAGGTTATTCTCATGTAATATAATTATTTTTATTGGAATCCAAGGATAGAGCATCAACTCAAGCATTGAGGCTTATACTGATTAACAATGGCTATAGAGGTTGAAACAACTTAACAATTGAGAAATCCAAGTATTTCAACCACATGGATGAGGCTCACTGTCTCCTTTGCATGTCAATATCTCTCGATTTATGGGTTTATATTGATGCTTGTACTTCTCCAAATGGGATTTGGAGCACATTGACCGATCTCTTTGGAAAGTAGAACGAGATGAGAGGTCATATGCTTGAGGTAGAGTTGAATTCTTTGGATCCAAAAATATTTGATAATATTCAAGACTTATTTAATAAGTTCAAATCCTTTTTTCTTTAGTTAAATGGATGTGGTGTTGACAAATACACACAAGAAAAAAAACTTTTTCTTTCAATCTTGGAAAAACTTGGTCCGAAATATGTTATGTTTATCTCTACTTTTCATTCAGGAAGGTACACTTCAGGATCAATATGGACTATACCTACATTGACAGATTTCATTGAGTCCCTAATGCATGAGAAATATAAGCTCATCCAGATGGGTCTAATCAAATGCCCCAAAGCACATGCACCTTCTATACATGATGGAAGCAATAAATCTTATCCAAAGGTCAAGAATAAAGGAAAGGGCAAGGCACATATCAGTCACGGTTTGGAGCAACTGCAAGCTAGGGTTTGACAGTCACGGTCACAACAGAGGACAACATGGTTACCAAAGGGGGTGGTAATGTAACCCCCTCATACAAGCAGGTAGTGGTGGACAGGGGGAAAGGCCCACGAGGCGTAGGTTTCAGGGAACCAGTGACAAGCACCTCGAGATCATGACCAGAAAAGAATCCGGAAATAAATGAAGAAAAAAGAGATCACATGGGGGAAGAAGCCAAAGAAACCCATAATGATGCACAATAACCAGTGAATCCCAATGGGGTAGAAGGGCGCAACCCATGTAAACTGAAACCAACACTGATACCCAATGTGATACTGGAAGATCCACAAACGCAACTCTACCGGGACCAGATGAAGACGTGTGCACTAATTTGCAAGTTCATGGGTTTGTGGCCCACAAAAAGAATGTTGCACAATTGGATAAAATATCAATGGAAGCCAAGCGGGGAAGTGGAACTCCACCTGGGGTCGAAAGGCTTCTTCACAATAGTTTTCATGAACTTGGAGGACAGGGATAAAGTCTTTGAGGGGGGTCCATACTTCCACGCCTCAACATGACTGTACATGCGACCATGGAAGGAAAAATTCTCCCCAAAGAAAGAAACCTTCAATAATGTACCCATCTGGCTAAGGCTTTACTCCCTGCCACTAGACTACTGGCTTCCCTCCACCTTCGAAGCAATCAGGAACAAACTTGGAAAATATGTGAAGACATCAGAAGCAACCCTAAAAGGAAGATATACCTCCTATGAAAGGATCTCCATAGAGATGGATGTTTCGGGGGCACTCCCAGAAGCCATAAGCCTGGAATTCAGGGATGAGGAATGGATACAAAGCATCGACTACGAGAAGATCCCATTTAGATGCAAAAGATTCCTTGAAATGGACACTTATTCAGAGAATGTCCTCTCAATAAAAAGCAAGAAGTGGAAAACACCAAAATACAACAAGATGAGGATGGGTTTATAAAGCCAAACCACAAAAACAGAGCAAACAAGAAACCAAGTAAAGCCCCAATAGGAAGAAATCCGGAAGCTAGGACTAGAACATAAGGGTGGGACAAGACCAACAAAGGGGAAGACGGAGGAAAGGAAAAGGCAAAAGCTAAAGAATCTAGGGAACAAGCAACAAATGAGAACAAAAATAGTCAAAGCAATAAGATGGAACAGGGGGGTAGCGCAAGTCCTATGGACGGAGAAACCAGAGATGCCAACACCCCCATGCGGGAGGCAGACAGAGACACAGAAATGAAACCAAGCGAGGTAGGTACAAAAGATCCCGATCTCAGAGATATTGTGGAAAGGGAAGGAATAGATCTCCCGAACATACTGGAGCAATGGAAAAGGTAGGGCATAGACAATGTACCAGTGGAGCAACTAGATCATATCCAATACCTCTTCCTCCTAAGGGAGGAAGAAAAATCCAGAGGGCTCAAGTGCATGCACGGGGAGATAGGAAACCTAGGAATCAAAGCAGGCGAGGGACAACCACAACTCTCACCCAAGCAGACGAGAAGGAAGAAAGGTAGGAAATCAAACAATGTATCCCTACAGGAACTAGGAGCTCTGCTGATAAACTCAGGTAAGATAAAAAATCTCTTTCCCAACTCCCCCCCACATGTTTAAATGAAGATTATAACATGGAATATTAGAGGCCTAAAAAACCCACGAAAGCAAAGAATCCTTAAAAATAGATTGAGGAAGGAACAACCGGACCTCTGTTTCATCCAAGAGACAAAATGCACTGTAGACAGAATGGAAACAATCAACAAAAAACAATGGAGCAAGTACAAGATGTTGGCTGTCGAATGACAACAGATGGCAGGCGGTATTCTCACTTTGTGGAACCCACAAGTGATGAATCTACTAGCAATCGAAGCCACCAGACACACACTTTCGGTTAACATGCAAATCATAGGTAACACAGAGGTGATTCTATGCACTAATGTGTATGGACCTCGGATGTTGGAGGAAAAGAGAAGAATGCTCGTAGACCTAGAAAACCTAAAAGAACGTTCCAACAACCTCCACTGAATCATGGCAGGGGAATTCAAAATCATCACAACACTTGCAGAGAAAAAAGGAGGCACCAGGAGATTGGATAGAGATGCGGAAGACTTTTCAGCTTTCATTGATACAATGGATATGGTGGACATCAGAGCTAGTAATTTCCAGTTCACCTAGAACAACAAACAGATAAATCAACATCAGGTAGCGACACGGCTAGACAAATTCTTGGTGTTGGAGTCCATCATTATGCAGGGTTTAACTTTAGACTGCAACATCCTTCCCTAGGGGGGTTCTGACCACTATCCAGTCCAATTGGAAGCAAACTTCCAAACCACACAGAAGAATAGACCTTTCAGATTTGAAAATTTTTGGATCGAACATCTCACCTTCAAGGAGAACATCAACCAATGGTGGAGGGAGGAACAACCAGAGCAAGGGAAAAGGATGTTCAAACTATATAAGAAACTCAAGTACATCAAACATAAACTCAAGAAGTGGAACAAGGAAATTTTTGGAAACATAAACCAAGAAAAAAAAATATTGAAGACAAAATGAGGAAACTCCAAGAAATATGCATAGACGAGGGCTATACAAAGGATCAAGAAAGGGAAGAGATCCAAATGACCTAGGAACGGGAATCAAGATGCCAGCAGGAAGAGACTCTCTGGTGCCAAAAGTCCAGAATCAGGTGACTAAAGGAAGGAGAGCGGAATACCAAGTTTTTTCATAGAAAAACCATTGCTAGAAGAACCCACAACAAAATCCTGAAAACTCAGAATCAGGATGGGATCGAGAGAGAATCCCACAAGGAGATTGAAAAAATACCGGTAAGTCACTTCTATGGGATAGCCCAGGAACCCAACCAAGACTGAACGGATGCCATACAAAGGATAACTGAGCACATCCCTAGGCTAGTTACCGAGGAACAAAATATCAATCTAAACAAACCCATCGCTAAGGAGGAAATTGACCAAGTGGTCTAGGAGATGCCCAACAGAAATGCCCCAGGTCCAGATGGTTTCACAGTGGAATTCTTCAAAGCTTGCTGAGAAGTGGTCAAACATGACGTTTATGGGGTGGTGGAAGACTCCAGACGTTCAGCCTCCATTCTGAAAGCGCTAAATGCCACAATGATTACTCTAATCCCCAAAGAAAATGAAGCAAGGACCCCAGAACGCTACAGACCCATAGCTTTATGAAATGCAATTTACAATATTATCTCCAAAGTCATAGCCAATAGATTGAAACCTCTCCTACCCACACCGATTTCACAGGAACATGCGGATTTCGTAGAAGGGCGACAAATTTTGGACAACGTCATCCATGCCCATGAGCTGATACACACAATAAAAATCTAGAGGAGAGGGGGGATGATAATCCAACTTGACCTAGCAAAGGCTTATGACAAAATTAGCTGGCACTATATGGTCAAGACTCTGGAAGCCTTTGGGTTCGCACAACACTGGATCAACTAGATTGTTAGCCTAGTCTCAACGACAAATTACTCGCTCTTAATCAATGGAGCCCCAGCCAAACCCTTCTGGCCTACAAGAGGCATCAGACAAGGAGACCTGCTATCACCCTTCCTGTTCATTCTGATGATGGAAGGACTCGTTAGAAGCATAAAAAGCGCAACTGCAACAGGAGAAATAACATGCATCAAACCTTTCGAAAACTTCCCTACCTCCACACACCAATAGTTCGTTGATGACACCTTACTCCATGGCACACCCACGGTCAGGGAAGCAAAAGCCTATAAAATAATCTTAGAAGATTTTGGGGAAGCCTTGAAAGTGGAGATCAACCACTCCAAATCCATGATCTATTTCTTCAACACCAACCCTGCAATTCAAAGAAACTTGGAAAACATTTTGGGGTTTGAACGCAAAACGCTCCCAACGAAATACTTGGGAATCCCCCTGACAGACAAAGCATGCAAAATGGCAACATGGGAAGGAGTGATAAACAAAATATAGGAGAGGGTGAAAAACTAGACTTACAGATCCCTCAACCTAGCGAGGAGACTTATCCTGACCAAATCGGTTCTGCAAGAAATTCCGACCTATATGATGTTAGTGTTTCCCGCTCCCAAAGGAATACTACAAAAAATAAGAGCCATCTAAAGGGACTCCCTATGGCGAGGAATGGAAAATAAGAAAAAATGGTCCCTGGTGGCCTGGGAGAAGGTTTGCAAACCAAAATGCAAAGGAGGCCTGGGGTTACAAGAACCACAAGTAACCAACGAAGCCTACGGGGCAAAACTCTGGTGGAGATGGGTCAAATAAAAATCATCATCGTGGGAAAACCTTAGGAAGGCCAAGTATGCCCCAGACATCAATGACCAGGACCAAATTCATTTTATGGGCACAAGGGAGGGATCAACAATCTGGAATCTATCCCGGCGCAACAAAACCTGGATCTAGAAACATAGCTTCTGGGAAGTGAGGAATGGTAAAACAACTAGATTTTGGGAGGATGCGTGGCAATAGGAACCTAGAATGGAAAATCCGGACAGGGAGGAACTCTAACAGGAAATGACCATGCAAGGAAAAACCAAAATCCATCACTACTGGAAACAAGAAAATGATCGCTACAGATGGAGGATCTGGGACAAACTAAATCCCCAAAATAGAGATAGGATCACAACAATAATGAAAGAGGTGGAGGAGAAATTAAGGAAAAGGAAATTTGTAGTCTCAGAAGAAGAGGACCAACTAAGATGGGGCAGGAAAAATGGTGGGGAATTCAACTTAAAATAAGATCAGAATTACATCGCGAACCAGGACCAAGAAGATCCGACGCAATAATGGGAAAAGATTTGGAGCAGCCCCCAGTGGCCAAAAATCAAAATGTTCAAATGGCTAGTACTTCACAACCGAATTCTAACCTGGGAAAACCTAAGGAAAATGGGTTTCATAGGCCCATCATGTTGCCACCTTTGTCAAGCTAAGGAAGAAACAATGAATCACCTCCTCGATGAATGTAATTACACAACAAAGATCTGGGATTGGGCGGCAGGCATATTTCTCCAGTCCAATAGGACTCGAGGTAACATTAGCACAACCATCAACAACTGGAATGAGAGTTACAACAAAAATGAAATGGTGAACCTTTGCTGGAATCTCATGTCAGGGATGATCATATGGGAAATATGGAAATAAAGGAATCGACACATCTTCAAGAATGAAAGCCTTCCGGAAGGGAAACTCAAGGAAGCAATAATCTCACAAATATGAGAAACGGTGTAGAGTCACAATTGCCAGACTGGAAAAGTGCAACTCATAGGCTAGGACTCCCGCATCTTGGAATATTTTCACCTAAAATAAGGGCGCAACAACACACATGTAGGGTGGCCACCGCAACTCCAAATAGGAGAGCGCAACTGGACACCCCCTCTGGTAGGGTTCCTCAAGTTGAATTTTGATGGCGCGACAAAAGGAAACCCAGGAATGACAGGGATGGGAGGGGTAATCAAAGATAGTGGTGGTAACATAATCCAGTTGTACGCTGGGAGTATGGGAAACTCAACCAACAATGCAGTGGAATTTGGAGCCTTGGAGCTTGGTCTCGAAATTCTAAGTCGCGAAAGGATGACAAACACTATCGTGGAAGGTGACTCCACCCTAGTTATCAACACAGTGAAGAGACTCCAAAATGGCACCAGAGTGGGAAAGGTTCAGAGACACTGGTGCTTGGCACACTCCCTACAAAAAATCCAGGAGCATCTGCAAATTATTAACACAGTGGAGTTGCGCTGGGTACGCAGGTTAGCGAATGGCCTGGCAGACATAATCGCCAATGAGGGGGCTAGCAAGGAAGGACCAGAACTAGACACTACTTGGAATAACATTCTGAATGGCCAATTCAGAATAGACTGCATTCAACTAGTGACAAAAAGATCGTGACGACAGCTTAAGCAAGGCAGGTCACATCGAGGAGGGTAGCGAAAGGCCCAGTGGAAGGCACGAAGGACTCAGGTAGGATGACTGCCCAACACTCGACCACCAATTAAAATGCAGGATTAGATGATACAACAGGCGAGGGTACGACAACAAGGTCATGTCAATATTAAGAATTGCGGGGAAAGACCGTGGGAAAGTATAGACGGTAAACAATAGGCAACGAATGACATAAAGAAAGAGGGATTGACACGGACTAGTATCGATACACCACGCAAAAGACTAGGTATGGGGAGTAGCACAGTAGGATATCAAGCGAGCAGGAGCAAGGGCATGTACAAGGATAACGACCGAGTCATCATGATCATACGTACCGTGACAGAGAACAAGGACGAGAAGGTTCACCTCTACGAGCAGACCATGATTGGAAGGATGAGCCTATAGCAGGGAAAGTTCAATAAGAGAAGAAACAACATAAATAGATGCAAACAGGAAGAGCGCAACTGCAAGGGCTACCACAGACACAAGGGTAGGAAAAGGAGGAACCCTTGTGTAGACGTGAATAGGTTGAGAATCCAACAAAGAAGCTGCTATAGGCCAAACATGATGGTGCGAATGAAACAAACGCACAACAAAAGAAAGCCTTTGGGGAAGGAAACTATGAAAAGTCCTCGATGGGTTTCAAGGATGGAGCAGGAGGAAAAATACACAAAGGGCACCTTTCATACTCTAGTTGCACTGAAAGGAAAGGTGACCATTACCTAGTGGGAAAAGTAAATCAAAGAAAAACGCAAGGGAAAAACATGGGATGCTCGGACTCAGGAATCAGATTGGATAAGTGACCCGAGAGCCACGCATCCCAGGGAAACCCTCTACCACAAAACGATGGAGATGGCATGGAAAACAAAGATGATGCTCGACAAAGTGAGCTCGGAAATGGAAGACGCCGGACTGGAGGACAACAAGGAACATAAGAAACTGTTGAATGAAATTTTGAGTCGCCTCAGCAGTCTGGAAACCATTACCAAACTGCTAGTTGAGGTCTAGAAGGACCAGAAAGACAAAATGGAGCAGTTGGCTGCCCAATTCCACCTCTACCTGCGCTACGTCCATCACATGGACATCACGCCAGCTGATGGAAATAGATCACCAACACATATCAGAAAGACTTGCACGATCTCCCAGAAGGAGGAGAATAAGGGCCAGGCGGATGAAGGAAATAAACAGATCATTGTCCTGGACTAGTGCCTGGTTAGTCTATTGTCAAGTCAATCTTGTTAGTCTAGTATTAGTCTCAGCTTCTTTGTTTTTCATGTCTGCTGTGATTATCTTTTCAAAAACAAGATATGGTAGGACTGGGCTGGTTTCCCATGGTGGTAGTCTAGTCACACCCCTCATTTATTTCAGAAAACACAATTCGGGAACCTCTGGTCTGGTTTCCTTTTTGGAAGACCAAAGAGTCCCCCTTTTTTGTATCATAACCCTCTTTTAGTAATACAAGCTCTTACACTCACTTATAAAAAAAAAGGAAAGGGCAAGGCGCATTCTGAGAAAGAGGAGGAAGGAAATTCCTTCGATGGATCCTCATGTTTCACAGGTAGAAAGGAAAAGAAAGGGAAGCCAACATTCAGTTACTGCAATCACAACTCTCATTCTGAATCAACATGCATGAAGAAAAAAATTGATCTCATGGCATATGTACTTCAGAAGAACAATATTTGTGAGCACAT
>JASDQU010293548.1:0-14152 GCA_032191745.1 Picea mariana
CAAATATAATATCATCAACATACACTTCCACAATGATCATGTTATTACCATCAATTTTACAATAAAGGTTGCTATCTGCTGATCCGCTTTTTAGGCCCTGTTTTTGTAAGAAAGAATCTAGCCTTGCATACCATGCTCTAGGTGCTTGTTTTAGCCCATAGAGTGCTTTCTTTAGTTTACAGACATAGTCCCCTTTGTTGGTTAATTGGAACCCTTCTTGTTGCTCAATATAGACTTCCTCTTCTAAATTTCCAATGAGAAATGCTGACTTGACATCCATTTGGTACACTTTAAATTTTCTATAGCTGGAGAAAGCTAACAACATCCTAATTGCCTCTAATCTGGCCATAGGTGCAAATGTTTCTTCATAGTCTACTCCTTCAACCTGAGCATACCCTTTACATACTAATCTGGCTTTGTTCTTGATTACTTGCCCATCTTCATTCATTTTATTTTTATATACCCATTTAGTTACAATGAAATTTTTGTTTTTTGGTCTTGGAACTAGTTCCCAAGTTTGATTTTTTTCAATTTGGTCCAATTCTTCATTCATAGCTTTGATCCAATTCTCATCTTTACATGGCTCTTTGATTGAGCTAGGCTCAACATGTGACAACAATGCTATTTCTGTTTGATACAATAGTTGTCTTCTTGTGTGCACTCCATCATTTATATCTCCAATAATTAGTTCTTCGCGATGATTCTTTTGAGTAATTCTTGATGGTGTCTTTGTATCTCTTCTTGGGAATTCTTCTCTTATCTCTCCATATTGACTATCTTCTTCGCTTTAACTAGTATCCATATCATCTTCTTCCCTTGATTTTTCATTCTCTTCTACTTCTTCTAGTTGAGTGCCGAATGTCTCATCATCATCTTCATCTTCATTTTTAGGTATGGTCTCTTGATTTTTGATTCTTATCATTTTTAGGTCATCCACCTTGACATATGCACTCTCAACAATCTTATGTGATATGAGATTGTAGCATCTGTATGCATTTTTGTTTGAAGCATATCCAAGAAAAATACCTTCATTAGATTTGGCATTAAATTTTCCAAGACTCTCATTTAGTCTTTTGATATAAAATTTACTTCCAAAGACCTTGAAGTATTTTACTGATGGAGCTCTTCCAAACCATAGTTCATAAGGGGTCTTATCACTATTAACTCTGAGCTAACCTATGTTCAATATGCATACTTTTGTACTTACAACTTCCCTCCAATATCCATCTTACAATTTTGCTTCATTGAGCATAGTCCTTGCAGCCTCCTGAACTGTTCTATTATTTCTCTCAACAATCCCGTTTTGCTAAGGTGTTATGGAAACAAAGAATTGTCTTTTTATTCTATGAGTTTCATAGAAGACATCAAACTCTTTTGAGGTTAATTCACCACCATTTTCTGATCTAAGACATTTGATTTTTGTCTCCTTTTCATTTTCAACAAGGGTTTTAAAGGCTTTGAATTTGTTGAGTGCTTCTGATTTTTCTTTGGGAAAACATATCCAACCCATTCTAGTAAAGTCATCAATGAAAAACATAAAGTAAGACTCTTCTTGCAAACTCTTGGTTCTTGTAGGTCCACATAGGTCAGTGTGAACAAGCTCTAAAGGTTTAGAGGTTGTGTATTCTTTTGCCTTGAATCTTATTCTAGTTTGCTTCCCTAGTTGACAGTGTCTACACATAGTATTTGAGGGTTTTATGATTTTTGGCAAGTTTCTTACTGGACCAAGGTTGCTGACTTTCACAAGATTGTCAAAGTTAATATGCCCCAACCTTCTATGGCATATCCAAATTTCATCTACTGAATTTATATGACACTCCCCATTCAATTTTGAATCTAGTATATATACATTTTCAGGAGTTCTAGGAGCAGTGCCAACTAATTTTCCCGTGTCTTCTCTCCTAATCTCACATTTTTGGGAATCAAAGATGCAGAAGTGCCCTTGATCATAGTTTTGACTGACACTTAATAAACTAGGCTTCAGTTTATCGACAAGTAGTACATTTATGGCTTTGTCTTTTCCTAGACTCACAGTGCCTTTCCCAAGTATGTTACTTGAAGCATTATCACCAAATGTAACTTTACATTTTTGTTTCTTTAAGTCTAAAAACTTTTCCTTGTTACCTGTCATATGTTTTGAGCACCCATTGTCAACATAACAGAGGTCCTTTTTATCTTGATCTTTTATGGCAATAAGACATTCCTTTTTTTATGTTTTTTCTCTCTAAAGTTTCTTTTGGTCTCTAATGACCTTGGGTTGTTCAGAGACTTCCATTAATCTACAATTAATGGCCTTATGTCCATGGTTATGACATCTAAATCATTGTAAGTCCCCTTCTTATAGAGGTTCAAAGGAGTTAAAGTTTCTGCTTTTAACTCGATTTGCTGCTTGTTTATCCTTAAGGATATAGTTCTTAACCTTCAGATTTTTCTTTCTATATGCTCTACAATTTATAGCTTTGTGTCCAAAATTAGAGCACGCAAAGCAATAACAAGTGAAAATGAGAGGATACATGTTTTGATAAAACTTCTTTGGTATTGTCTTGTCTTCCTTCTTGATGGGTGGAAGTAATCTTCTAGAGTTCTGATCATTACTTATCTTCTCTTCATTTTTCTTCTTGAATGTACTTAGGAGAGCATTTGCATAAGATTTTGAGTGAACATGACTTTCCTTTTGAGAATAACCTATTCCATTTTTATTACTTGAATCCCTTTGCATGGTAATAATCTTATCTAATATTTTAGAGCTATTTTCAGATTTTGGTTGAATGATTTTTGCATCCAGTTCCCTTTTTAGATGAAGTATTTATGCCTCCATTTTTTCACAAGTTATTTGTTTTTCCTTAAAATACTTTTCCAGACTTTCTTCGATCTTATTTTCTTATAAGATTTGTTTTCTCATGTTGCTCATGAGTTTTTCCATCTCCTTTTATTCTTGTTCATGTTTTTCTTTTTGTTCAAGTATAAAACTTTTCAGTTGTCTATATATGGTTTTGTACTTTCTTAACTCATCCAAGGCACTGAGAAGTTCTTCCTCCATATTAACTTCTGCTTCATCTTCTAACTCTTTCTCATGTTTAATTTTTTATATATCATTATATTCTTCAATAACTAAGAAAAGGACTTCACCATCATCAGATTCATCGTTGTCACTAGACTCTGACAAACTGCTATTTTCTTCTTTTGAATAAAAATTCTTTTTCCCTTTGTAAAATTTTTTCTTGTAGTTGGGTTTTTCCTTCTTCTTGTATTGATTATTTTTGTTTTCTTGATCTTCAGGGTCCTCCTTGGGATAGGGACACTTGGATCCAAAATGACCAACTTTGCCATAGTTAAAACATTTGAAAGGAAGTTTGCCTTTGTACTTCCCTGATCCTTTCTAAAGTTTTCTAATGAAATTGTCTTCTTCCACACCAGATTCTTCATGATGACTGGATTAAGTTTTTTGCTTCTGATTTATCTTTGTCTTGGATGCCTTGAAAGCTATTTCATCTTTTGTTGATTTATCATGCCCTGTTCTCATTTCATATGCTATAAAGATTCCATGAAGCTGATCAACTGTGAGGGTGTTTAGATCGGATCTATCTTCAATTGAAGAAATCTTTGCATCATATCTCATAGGTAACGACCTTAGTATTTTTTACACAATGGGTTTATCTATAATTTCTGCTCCTGCCACTCTAATTGAGTTGACCACTTCATCTACCCTATGAAAGTACTCAGCAATATTTTCTTCTTCTTTCATTTTCAGATTTTCAAATTGAGTTCTATAGGTCTGTAATTTGGCTTCCTTGACTTTGTCATCTCCTTCATATACAACCTCCAATTTGTCCCATATTTTTTTGGCTGATTTGCAATGCATAACTTTCACACATATATAATTAGTCAACCATGCTAGAATTCCATAAACTGCTCTTGAGTTGTCATTACAAATTTTCTTTCCTCCAGAGTCTTTAGGTGGTGTAGTTGGTGCAATGTAACCATCTACAACAGATTGCCAGATATCAAAACCAAGAGCCAACATGAAGTTTTTTGTTCTTATTTTCCACAGAGCATAGCCTCCTCCATTGAACAATGGTGCTTTGTTGTTAGACATTCCCTCTTGTTGATCCATATTCATAATATACCTTCAAGTTTGTTAGAGCGTGCTGAAGGAACCTGCTCTGATACCAATTGAAGGATCAGATCCTGTCACTGAGAGGGGGGGGGGTGAATCAGTGACACACCAATTATATCAATTTTTCATTTATTAGACACAATTTTAACACAGTATTTTATCGTGGAACCTAATTGGGAAAACCACAAACTCTTCTCTATTAAATGAAAAATTGTTTTACATGTTACATAGAAGGAATATGTACTTCCTCTTTGATCAACACCGACTGATCNTGTAGACACCAACCTGCCCTTGCACCACCCAACCGCCCTTAATACATAGATATTATCTTTTCTTCTTGGAATCTACTTCAACTTTTGATCTTCTATTCTGAATTGCAGAAACATTTTCTTCTCAACACTCTTCCATGATTATATACTCTTCAAACGGTGTGCGTGTGACACAACTGTGTCCCTTCATTTTGACCATCGCACCTCTTCGATTAATTAGTCTTAATTACTATTTATTTATTTTACTGTAAAGGTTCTTCATAAATTGATCAAAGTCATGGATAAATTTAATCCTTTATACTCGATCCCAAATCTCTGTTATTTTCACAGGGACCAATTTCTATGAAGGTGCTTCCTTCAAGCAATTTCATATGACCGATCATTACAGAACCACGTGCTTATCAAATATAGCGACATATAACAGTTTCCTTTTAAAACTCTTATATCATATGACCATCGACGGTAACTAGATGCTAAGAAAAACGAGTGCTTGAGCACTTTATTAAATCAATGGTTACGATACGATCTTCTGATGGGATGAATGACTAACGGAATGTCAACATTTTGACCTTCGGGTCTTCATGACTTCCAATATTTCAAAATTCTCGAGTACAATACTGCTGAAACAATCAGATGGTTCACGTTTATTTCACAGAGACAAATCAATGGTCCCCTTTAGACCTTACACTCATCCTTTCACTGCTAAATCCGACGGTTATGACTTAATCATGCGTTGAGATGGATGGCTGTCGTAATTTTGACACTTTTCCCTTCGGGTTTTCGTGACTTCCAACATGTCAAATCTCCCAAAGTTGTCAATCTACTGATGCCTGTCCCTTTCGAAATTTTGATGTTTGGGACTTCAGAGGTTTCGAATAAACGCTGCTCCATTTTCCTCCGGAGTGATCATCTTCTGTGTGATTCATCAATGTTGGAGACCACTTGCTGTCGGTTAACGTTTCCACTTACACTATCCTTCCACTGAGTAGATCGACTATCAAGGATGCTCGTGAAGTTATTTCCAGATCAGACATCTCGTGTCCACTTCGAGACTCTGACATTCAGGATTTCGGGACTTGGGGCAAGTACTGATGGTATATCTCCCGACGCAAAACTCCCGGAGTGACGTAAGTTGCGTATGTCACTTGATGATGTGTCACAAGCTGAGTAGCTGCCACGTGTCACTCTGATTCGTGATTTGCACGTACCAGAAATGTCGATTCATCTTGACACTTGTCGTTCTTTGACTGTGCCACTTGTCCTTGCTGACGTGGTCTGCTGACTAACAGTTATGATCCAACGGTCCTCGTATGTCCTCTAAATTTGACGGTCCTTATTCACTTTGGATTTTCGGGCTCTGGGTATTTCAAATCTCAAACTAACAGGGCGTAAGTTCCTGGCTTCTTTATACCTAAGGTGAATTTTGTTCATTGATCAGGTTCTTTAGATTAACAATTCGATCTATTCTGCAATGCAACTCTTGTAGCTTTATCCTGTCCTTCCACTTTAACACAATCTGACGACTGACGGGTATTTGGATAATCCAAATATCAAACTTTTAGCCCCGCTTATCCTATCCTTCCACATTGAGATGATCCGATGACTGTTGATATTATCGAAGCAGATCAACGATCGATGATGATTGCGGAACTACAATTTACGAGTGATTTAATTTTCCTTTCAATCTCCGCAATCTATCCCTGCCGTAGATTTTGCGATTGCGCACCCGATGGTCACGATTGAATATGACTTAAACTAGTTGTTAGTTGGATCAAACACAGTCGTAGATCGTTGAATCTGTGTGATCTGACGATCTAGATGGATTGTGAGATTGTAACTAGCAACTGGTTTAATTCTTCTTTCTCTCTCCCTGCAATTCATCCCTGTCGTTGATCGGACGATTTCACATCAACGATCACGATTTGATCTGGGTTTCATTCACTCCATACCTACTAATTTTCAACATGCCAATCTCTTATGAGCTTTGATTTCTGTGTTTTCTAACCCTCTTGAGCTTTTATCATTGGATTGTTGATCCTATTGTGATCAACAATAGTCACGAATTTCTTCAGCTTTCAGGTGATGTTCTTCTGTTGATTCTTTTTCTTCCTGAGATTGACCCTGCTTCTCTGCTTACTATGACTGTTGACATCAATGACAACACTTGAATGTCAATTTTTCCAACACAAATGTATTCGTCTACACCTGAAATCCTCCTTCGTGGATGTCCTCCTTCAATTGGCCTTTAAATAAAGGTTGGAAAACCTATTTACATATGTGTTTCTTCATTCATGCAATCACTGAGCACTTCAATGAATGGGATCTGAGACTCATTATGGAAATGAAAAAGACAAAGACAATCCAACATCCCCGACTTCTGTAATTTTCGAACGATGCCCACAATGTCCACACTCGTAATGCCAAATTTTACCTAGTTAGTCGTAAGGAAAAAATTACCCTTCTCACCAGATGTGGCATATAAATGCCCCCATGTTTGTTATTGAGGTTGGATCAGCCTCAAATGATACATTATGTACTAAAAAACAATTGGAGGTTAGTTCTTTCAAAAATGTTAAAGTGATTTATTTTGCAAAATAAACATGTGATTTCGGGTTTCGAGTTCATGCATATTTACCTTTTGGATTGTGTTTGGAATGTGTTTATATTGAGAGGGAGGGTCAATCGATATCAAGTACAATTTATCACTTTTTAAAACTTTAAATTTTTAATCAAATAAATGCATCCAATATACAGTAAAGAGCAGAAGAACAAATACACAGTGCACAACAAATTATGTGGAAATCCATGGAATTTTTTTCTTATATAATAACAAGATTACATTCATATGAAGCTACAAATTCAAAGATTCTCCATCTCCAATTGGAAGGAGGCTTCAACCCCCTTTCCTTGCCCCTTCCTTCCACCCTCAAATATATATAACATGATCAACATGTCACTGTCACTGTCACTAATACATCATCATCATAAAAATGGGTCCACATATAAATCCTAGGTCCACATTCCACGTATAAACCTCAACATTACTTCTTAAATTTATCGTGAACACTTGTTTGGGACTAGTTTCTAGATTAGTAAGAAACCCTTACTTTCAACAAGTATAACTCCACACCTATAATGAATCAAGGTATAAAACTTGTACCCAATATTATTTAATATCTTGTCTGATATTCCTCCAAGTTTCGCTCCTTGAATCGTCCTTGAAAAAGAGTTAAAGTGAAGATGGGAAACCTTGTTGAATTTTCGCCTATTCTAGAGAGCGAACTTGTACAACATTCCACACACACAATATTTGATATCTTATTCTGAAACTCACACACAAGATACTAAGGAATCTAATATTTCCATTTCAATTGGTCTCAAACAATTTGGATCCTCTATGAAGAAGTCATGTTTTTTTTACTTGGAACATCTGTTTGAGACTAGTTACAGGACTATTCAAATTTTTTATCTTCCACATAGTGTATCTCCAAAAGTAAAATGACCCAGAAGATGAAATTCTTACCAATGGTACCTTGATATGTCTTCTCAACAACCTCCAAGTTTTTCTATCTGAATCATTCTAGAAAAAAAATTCTAGCTAAAATTCCAAGATGACCTTCAAATAACATACCTTAGAACAAATCATCACAAGGCTTCATCTTCCCTTGGAATTTCTCCCTTCTTCACTTCATCTTCCCTTTTAAATTCACCACCAAACTTGTGTTAAGAGATCAAAATATTGACTGGTGAAAATTAGAGGTTCTTAATGTGTATTTATACCCTTCCAAGTGCTTCCTTTACTTAACTTTAGGGCCGACCTATAACTTCTTGTTTGCAACACTTTTTAGGGGAAAATTCACATGATCATCTTTAAGAGAGTATATCTTCTCAACCTTGAGGAACCACATGGCATGCCACTTAGCATTGGAAATGTCTTGATGAGGGCTATCAATCCATGGAGGTTTTTCATGCATTTGCAGTTTCCTTCATACACTTTTTCTTCAAACAATTGCGGGGCTTCTTGTGGGATTCTTCAAAGCATCTTCCCGTGAGGGACCATGCTTAAAGCTAATCCATAAGGGGACCACTTTGGAGATGATTCTTCATGATGATCACAAATTACTGACTTTGACATCAATGAAAACACTATTCAATAATCCCCCCCTTTGTCATTGATGGAAACACTCATACTCCCTCTATCATCATGCTCCTAATATTTATCCCCCCCTTTGACATCAATGGAAAAGGGTAACTCTTCTATTTGGGGATACTCCCCTTGAACTCATGGCGCTCAATAGTATTTCACCTTCCTTTTCTATCTTCTTATCCATTCCTTCCTTGTTATAGTCCTTGGAGCTCTTTTGTGCGACTTCAATCCCTTTCTCTCCTCTTTGTCTATGATGTATATGTTATTTGGTATTTTTGTTGTTGTTGCAACCAATCTTCCTGAGTCTTCTTCTTTGATTTCACTTCTTTGGGAGTCAAAATTAAGATTGTATTCTTGATCACATATTTTAGTGACACTAAGGAGATTATGATTCAAATCTTCAACCAGTAAGACATTTGTTGCTTTAACATTTTCACTTCCAAGGCTCACTACTCCTTTTCCAAGTATTTTGATGGAGGAGTCATTTCCAAATGAAACATTGTCACTTTTTCCTTTCTTTAAGTTGATGAATTTGTTTTGGTCTCCAGTCATGTGTGTTGAGTATCCATTGTCTATGTACCATTTTTCTTCTATATTTTCAACAAGCAGTTTTAATCAACAATATTCCTTGTTTGGATTCTCTTTCCTTTTCCATAATGTAGTTGGTTTTATGATAGGAACATATTCTTTCATATCTCTGCAATCTCGTGCTTTGTGACCAAGATTATTGCATTTGTAGCATACAATGTTTTGATCCATCATTGGATCAAATGTAATGTAATTTATGTTGACAAATCCATGAGCATTTCCAGATATACTATTTACGTGATTGTCTCTTGGATACCCATAATCATCTCTGTTTCTTATATAGTTGTTTCTTGCGTTGATTTTACGGTGAATTTCTTTGTGTCAAAATTTTCTGCAAGTATAATAACGACCACGAAAAATATTCTCATACCTAGTAGAAAAAGACCTTCTTGGTGTCTCACCCGCGCCGAATTTTGATCTTCTGTTCTAGTTGGAGGTGTCACATTCTTGTTGTTCTTCAAATCCCTTTTATTTGTTGGTTCCACTTCTTAAGGCATTTGCATAGTTTCTAGAGTTTCCTTCATCTTCCCTATCTATTTTATTTTTATATGTTGTCTTCAAACTGTTGTCATATCCAAGTCCCGTCTTATCGGTAGGTGATCTCTATTTGCTGAGCATTTCATCTAACATTTCAGTAATTCTTTCAAATTTCTTGTAATAATTCAACTTTTTTGTTGTCAACATCATCTCTTTTCTTGTGTGATCCAATTCTGCTTTCAAATTCTCATAATATTCAATCTTCTTGGCTTTATCTAACTGCTCCTTCAAGCCGTCAATTGTCTTTTCAAGCTCATGATTCTCTTATTCACAAATTTTTAATTCATTTTTCAACTCCCTATTTTTGTTTTTGAGCTTGATATTTTCTTCTTCAGCTGACTTCAATTTTTCAAGATTCTCTTCATCTTCCTGTTCACTTTCTATGATGTCTTTGCTTCCCCAAAAAGATTCTATGTTTGTTTCTTCTGTCTTTGCATCAAATTCTTCTTCAAAATTGATTTCATTTGTTCCATAATTTTTGTGGTCATCATTTTGAGTTTCTTGAGTTATGAAGAGAACTTCCCTTAAATCACTTTATTCTCCATAGCTTTCATCTGAAGAATTGTTGTCCTCCTTGGAGTAAAGACTCTTTTTCTTATGAAAGATATTTTTTTCTTCAAAAGGAAATTTCTTAGCATAGTGTCCTACTCTACCACAATTGAAGAATTTAAAATGTAACTTACCTTTATATTTGTCGATTCCCCTATTGAGTTTCCTTACAAAATGTGCTTCTTCTTCAAATGATTCATCACTTGGTCTTTATTCTACCCTATGTTCTTTGTTCCTTGTTTTATTCATGGATTTAAAAGTTGCTTCTATGTTTGGCTGTCCATTTTTTGTATATGTTGTCATTTCATATGCTGTGAGGGTCCCATGTACTCCATCCATTGTCATTTTGGTCAAATACCTAGTTTCTTCAATGGCCAAGACCTTGGCATCATATTTTAAAGGAAGTGATCTCTACACTTTTTGTACAACCAAGGGTTCTTTGAATTATTCCCCTAATCCCTTAATAACATTGACAACTTCGTCTACTCTTAGTAAATAAGTCGCAATATCTTCGTTTTCATCCATTTTCATTTTTTCAAACTATGCTCTATGTTGTTGAAGCTTAACATATTTGAATTTTATATCGCCTTCATAAATGTTTTTAAGTTTATCCCATACCTCTTTAGTTGTGTTGCAACCCATCACCTTGCTAGAAATAGTTGGTGTCAATCCACTTATGATAACATGCCTAGCCTTTGAATTACAACTCATCAATTTCTTCTCATCTGGATCGGTTGGAGTATTTTTTGGAACTTTATAGCCATTGAGGACTGAGAGCCAGATATCGACTCCTATAGTTGTCAAGTAAGTTTGCATTATGTTATTGCAGTATGCATAATTGTTTCCATTAAATGGTGGAATCCCATTTGGAATGTGGCCTTCCATTTTTCTCACGATCTTCCTTGTAATGATTAAATTGTTCTGAAGGTAACCAAATCTAATACCAATTGTTGATACTAAGAGGAGGGGGTGAATCAATATCAAGTACACTTTAGAACTTTTTAAATCTTTTACTTTAAAAAAAAATAAATGCATCCAATATACAATAAAGAGAAGAAGAACAAATACACAGTGCACCACATATTTACGTGAAAATCCACAAAATATTTTTCTTATACAGTAACAAGGTTACATTCATAAGAAGCTACAAATTCCAAGATTCACCTGCTCCAACTTGAAGGAGGCTTCAACCCCCTAATTTACAGTGTCCAACCTAAAGGAAGCTACAACTCCCTAGATTCTCCAACTCCAATTAGAAGGAGGCTTCAACCCCCTTTCCTTGTTCCTTCTTTCAATCCTCAAATATATATAAGAGGATCAACATGTCACTGTCACTATCATTGATACATAATCATCATCAAACTGGCTCCACATAGAAATCCTAGGTCCACATATAAACCCTGGCATCACTTCTTAAATTTATCTCAAACACATGTTTGGGACTAGTTTCTGGATTAGTCACAAACCCTAACTTCCAACACGTATAACTCCATACCTGCAATGAATCAAGGACTGAAACTTGTACCCAATATTATTTGATATCTTCTTTGATACTCCTCCAACTTTCTCTCCTTGAATCGTCCCTGAAAAGTAGTTATAGCGAAAATGGAAAACCTTGCTGAATTTTGGGCTATTTTGGAGAGAGAACTTGTACAACATTCCACACGCTCAATATTTGATATCTGATTTTGAAACTGACACACAATATACTATGGATTGTACTCTTTTCAATTCAATTTGTCTTCCAAAATTTGGATTCTTTATGAAGAAGTTATGACTGTTTTATCTAGAACACATGTTTAAGACTAGTTATAGGACTAGTCAAAAACCCTATCTTCCACAGAGTGTATCTCCAAAAGTAAAACTACCCAGAAGATGAAATTTGTACCACGTGTACCTTGATATTTCTTCTCAACAACCTCCAATTTTTAATATCCGAATCATTCTAGAAAACAAATTATAGCAAAAATTCCAAGATGAACTTCAAAGAACATACCTTAGAACAAATCATCACAAGACTTGATCTTCCCTTAGAATTTTTCCCTTCTTCACTTCATCTTCCCTCTAAAATTGGCCACCAAACTTGTGCTAATATATCAAAAGATTGAATGATTGTTAGGGTCCTAACCCACACATAGGTAGAACAATATATTCGGATGTAATAAAGGTCAATATTAATAAGGCCTTTCAATAAAATAGAATAAGGTGGATGTAAGAAGACCTAATAGAAGCTTTCGCTTCTAGAAGGATCTTCCTCTAGATGCTTCTTTTTATAGACATATTTAGTATAAATAGGAGTCGAGGGTATGATAACCCTAGCTTGGAGATTATTGTAATAGAGCGTTGCTTGACTGGAGGTTGCCCCCTCGAAGAGGCTCGTGAACATTGCTTTCTGAATCAACGTGCTATTTCTGTTGTTGTTCTTATATCATTTCTGTGTTATTGTGGAGATTATGTTGATTATATTACTGCTATTCTTCCATTTATAGCATTTTATTTCTGTTCTACATACTTTTTTATATCTGGTATATTACAAGTGGTATCAGAGCACTTTCCTTGGCATAAATTGTGGGTAATTTTTTTTTTAGGGTAGAGACGTATTCCGACGTCTTTAAGCCATAGAGATATGTTGTTACATGCATAAAATCGTGGTTGAGGGATTCATACATGCGATAAATACAAGTGGTTCTTAAGCGCACATCTATTGGCCACCCTTGTAACCCCTATTGGTACCCCTTCAAGTGATAGCGCATCAGACAACACCTATGTACAGATCGACCTAGATTTCCTGAAGCCCTCTTTAGATAAACCGATCGGCCGCCTGACTGCTATAGTGCCACTGAGAACAACACTCGGAAAGATACTCTCTAGTACTTGGGTAGTCGGATAGTACGACTAAGGGTACGATCTATCCTCCTTAGTTAGTGCCCTGAGATATTGGGCCGAGTACTACTGTTGGACCCCGCACGTATATCAGAGAGATATAGCGGGCAAACCCTTGAATACCTAACCCTTGGGGGACATAAACATAAACAAATTAAAACAGACAAGATCTATTGTTGCGCAACTGTGTTTGGGTTGCCAAATCACTACACTTTTTTTCCTGGTTAAGAATTTGGGGATTTCATCTCTGTAGTATTCTTCAGACCAGAGTATAACTCTGCAGGTGTATTAAAAAAAAAACGAGCTTGGAAAAATTTTCACCATTATTTGAGACCTATTCCATTGGATTCACCTCTTCTCCGTTATCACCTTCATACATATCATTTTTCGACAATTTTTTTTGACCCCACTCACCCCTTTTCGGTTCCCTCGTCCTCATGGCCCATACCCTTAGCCAAGAATTGGAAGCTCGCTTCAATACCTTGAAATCTAGTCTCACCGAGACCCAACAAGAAGTGAAACAACTCAGTGCCAATGTTGCAACCATCAATACAACCATGCTGTCCTCAATGGAGGAAGTCAAACAAGAACTGACCACCCAACTTGAATCTGTCTTTTCATCACTCTGCATGAAACTGAATATCCCTACAGATAACCCTTCCTTTGAC
This sequence comes from Picea mariana, assembly GCA_032191745.1. Classification (NCBI taxonomy): domain Eukaryota; kingdom Viridiplantae; phylum Streptophyta; class Pinopsida; order Pinales; family Pinaceae; genus Picea; species Picea mariana. Next base: position 13,759 of record JASDQU010293548.1, read on the forward strand.
TCACCCCCACATATTGACGGTGAACATTCCTCTCATTCCCATAACTTTCAGCACCATCACTTTCAACGTGACCTATGCCTTCTACGGGTGGATGTGATCAAATTTGATGGCTCGGACCCCACTGGTTGGGTAACCCAAATGGAACATTATTTCTCTTTATATGACATTACAGATGACTTGGCCAAACTCCAGTATGGTGTTCTCCATCTAGATCAAGAACGTTGGCAATGGTGGCAATGGAGAAAACTTCTCGTCAAGGGTATATTGCTTGGACACACTTTGTGGCTAAGCTTTACGAATGCTTTGACACTGACACCAAACATTTGGGCTGTTTGACAAAGTTGAAACAATCAGGAACAATGGAAGAGTTTATAGTTGCTTTTGAGCACCTGGC
>JASDQU010293551.1:3750-14311 GCA_032191745.1 Picea mariana
TGTTTTTTTCGATCACAGACTGATCGGAGGAAGAGTCTATCTGTGCGGTAGCAAGAGGGAGTGAAACATCAAATGGTCCCAAGGGTTGGAATCCCATACCCACCTGAAATGGGCTATGGTCGATGGAACTATGAAGAGCCATGTTGTAACTGTGTTGGACATAGGGGAGACTCTCGTCCCATGTACTTAGATTCTTAGAATTGTACATGCACAGGATGTGCAATATCATCTCATTGACGACCTATGTTTGGCCATCAGTTTGGGGGTGGAAAGCAGTGGATTTTGTAAGCTTAGTGTCCATGAGAGACCAGAGTCTCGACCAAAAGGTGTTGAGGAACCTACTCTCTCGGTTAGAGATGATGGTCTGTGGTATCCCAAAGTGGACCCACACTCGTTCGAAGAAGAGTTTGGAAATATTTGCTGCTATGACATTCTTCTTACAGGCTGTGAGGATGACCATCTTCGAAAACTGATCAACGACCACAAACACACAGTCATTTCCTTGTTCGATGGATGACAAGCCAAACATGTAATCCATTGATATGGATTCCCAAGGCTTCTCGGGAATCAAAAGAGGGGTATATAAGCCTTGCTTCTTGATGTTGGGTTGGCAATGGCACAGGCAGTGCAAGATCTGATATACTTGCTAACGTCCTGTCGAAGTTTTGGCCAATAAAATTATTTCTTAAGAGCGACCACAGTTTTTTCTACGCCAAAATGTCTTTCCATCCAACTATAGTGGGCTTCCCAAATCATCTTTGCATGTTTGCTTGTAGGAACAAAAATATGGCCTAGGTGGCATAAGAGTTTGTCCTGAATGTGAAAATCAGTGACAATTGTGCATGTACCCAAGAGATGATATGTGGTGGCGAAGTTCAGATCTTGTTGATAAAGTTGAGGCCGCTCAGAATCTTCATGTTCACTGGAATGGAGCACAATGGTGAGTGTAGCCATAGGGTGTCGACTGAGGCATCGACGACACGATTAGAGATACATGTCTTATACTTGATGCTAAGATGAAACTGCTGCGACTAGGTGGACCACTTCTAATGGCGGTCATTCTGCAATTTTTCCCGTGTCTGTATGAATTGCAGAGGCTTGTGATTAGTGTGTATGATCGTCTCTTTCCCCATAATGTAATGTTTCCATTGACGACAAGCTTGTACAATGGAATACATTTCCTTGTCGTAGGTGGGGTATTTCCGGACAGTATCGGAGAGTGCTTCACTATGGTATGCCACAGAATTCCCATGCTGAGTGAGAACTGCGCCCACAACATAGTCAGATGCATGAGTCTCAATCTCAAATGGTTGTTGCAGATCGGGCAAGGAGAGTACCAGAGCTGAGCACAAGTGATGCGTCAGATCATCGAATGCTCATTGTTGTTCCTTCCCCCACACAAACTTGCCCCTACCACCGCCCTTGGTCACCTGACTGAGGGCCCATGCAATATGGGAGAATCCCAACATGAACCATCGGTAGAAGTTGGCTAGCCCCAGAAAGCTTCGAATCTCAGTCACTGTGGTCGGTGCTGGCCAGTCATGGATGACTTGGATCTTAGCTAGATCAAAATGTACCCCATGATCATCAACAATGTAGCCCAAGTATTGGACTCTGTTCATGCCAAAAGAGCATTTTTCCAAGTTGGCATACAGCTGGTGCTGCCGTAGAGTGCTCAAAACCTGTTGAATATGTCGCATGTGCTCTTCCCACATTCTGATGAAGATGAGGATGTCATCCAAATATACCAACACAAAGGAGTTGGTGAAGGGTTTCAATACATCATCCATTAACATCATGAAAGTGGCCGGTGCATTTATTAAGCCAAAGGACATGATTAGCCATTCATAGAGACCTTCCTTAGACATGAAGGTTGTCTTCCATACATCACTTGGTTTGATGGGAACCTGGTGGTAGACAGACTTGAGGTCAATCTTGTTGAAGAACTTTTCCCCCTTGAGTTGGTCAAGAAGGTCTTCAGTCCTTGGAATGGGGTAGCAGTTCCTAACTGTGATTTTGTTTAAGGCTTTGTAATCATTGCAGAGTCGCCAAGTCCCATCCTTCTTCTGCACCAGTACAATCGGGCTTCCGCAAGGGGAGGATTTGGGTCTGATGTGCCCCTTTTGAAGAAGCTCTCAGATCGGATGCATGATTTCGTCATTCTCCATCATAAAGCGTCGATAGACTAGTCTATTAGGTAGAGGTGTGCCAGGGGTCAGATCAATTGGATGCTTGACTTGGAAATGTGTCAGGACCGTTGTAGGTCAGGAGGAGATGTCTCTATATTCTTCCATGATCTCGTCCACTTGCTTCTGGTACGAAGAGAGGCGTTGTGTAGAGGCTACGGATGTGGTGACGACCTTCTGCTTACACAATAAGCAAAGTATTGAACACATTCATAGCATAAACAAGACAACCCAAAGCATCCACAAGACACACGTGGTTCACCCTAGTGTGGGGCTACATCCACCAACTGCTTCGACTTCTTTATTCTTCTTCAATCTCTTACATTCTTTTGCTCCCATGCAGTAAGCCACAGAGCTGAAATTCACATAGGACAGGAGATCTGTGCACTGAGCACCAGATCCCCCTTCCCAAAATTAGGTCAAGGCACAGAGCCAACTCCTTTATCAAATACAGAACCTTACATACACATTATGTTGCACAAAGCACCCAGAACTACTTGCACTTAGCCACTTAGACTTCGCTCTCTAAGTCTCTTACATCGTTTTTTCCCCCACTACTTCTACCTTACAATCTTACTTATTTATACTTTTACAATCCCTTACAAAAAGGCATAAACATGGGTAAACCCCTGGGTCGCCATCCCATAACCCATTAAAAAAACCCTAGGAAAAACCCCTTGTTGGGTCCACAAAGCCTGCAAAACGAGTGAAATCCGTGATCTTAGCTTCGCCTGGGCGCACCTTCCTCGATCACTTCGTCAAAGTCCAAACGTGGTCAAACCTGACCAAGATTTCCTCAAAACTTGGTCGAGGGCCAATAGGCCCCAACACTCATCTATGACTCGTCCTGAGTCACTCAAGTTTGGGCAACGCTGATTTAAGGGCCTCGAGCTTCACTCGAGCTTCCTCGACTTGCTACTTCGCCTGAGCCTCCCGCTCAATGAGGTCTTGGATCATCTGCTCTATAACAGGCGCTTTCACAACAACTTCATCCAGTTGTGGTCCAGTTGTGATCCTTATCCCTCTATTTCTTCAAATATCTTGCAGGCTTCATCCAACACAGGTTGTAGCTTATGCACGACTTCCATTACTCTGCTCTGGATGGTAGTAATATGTTGTTGTACCGCACGTTGTTCCTGAAATCTCTTCATTCTATCTATCGCAATTAGTAGCTTCATTTGCATCTGTACTAACAGTGCATGCTGCTGCGTCTCCTATAATTCAGCTTCCAGTTTCCTTAGCTTTGGATCTTCTATGAGGCGTTCATAAGTCTGTGCGCTTCTATCGCTCAGTTTTTTGCATTCAGAGGCGAGGGTTATGATCCTTCCAACTGTGCTCTTAACGGCTTCCTCCCTCTGGTCCCGCACCTCCTGTGGAGTTCTCGATACTGCTTGGATCTCTAACTCCGTTATCCTCGCTTGAAGCTACTGGATGGCGTCATTGAGTTTCACCACTTGAACCTCGACCGACTCATGTTATCCTATGCCAAGCCTGGCATAGAGCGAAGTGCTTTATTCATCGCTTCTTTGACCACAGTATGCTCTACGAGCAGCTAGTCCTTTTCTCTCTGTATATTCACTTTATTCGCCTTGAGCATCACCCTAAGATCATCTCTCTCATTTTCATAGGTGGTTACACAGTACCGTGCAACTCGTAGTTTCTCTAAGACGTCCTCTTTCTCTTGTTTCAAGGCTTTTGTAGCCTTCTCCTTTTCTTCCTAGAGTTTTTGAAATCGAGCCTCTATCACATCTGCAACTCTTCTTAATTGGGTGGGCTCATCCCCCAATTCTGCAACTTGTGACAAAGAGGGCACAGTAGGCACCGCGCGGATAGATCGAATAGCCTACTGTATTTCCTTTTAATTCCTTCTCGACCCTTTCATACAGCTCCTCCTACTTCACTCCATATCTCTGCAAGAGATCCTCAACATTCTCCATGGCTCTGTGGACTAGACTGATGTCGTCCTCCATGAGCATGGCGTCTAACTGGGGCTTGCTATCCCACATCTTCATTCTTTCTGAAGGTTTATGTTGGGAAACCTTCTTCTTCTGCGGTGTTACTGTTTCAGTAAGGGGATCTTTTAGCGGTGTGGCTTCGTCTTCTACTTGATTTTCTCCTTCATCCCCTCCTCCTTGTCCATTTACTTCATCTCCTCCTTCTACCGAGCCGGATCCATTTCCTTCAGAGGCGTTGTCCTCCTCGTCAGTCTCTATATTCTAGACTTCCTCCTTTTTCTTCTTCTTCTTCACACTGGACTATCCTACATGCTCGACCTGGGTGATGAGGGGGGTTCCTATGATGTCAGTGTCAGAGAGTTTTGCATCATCGACGAGTACAAGGAACTCCTTCGACCATTCCTTCATGATCTGCTCCATGTCCTCATCTATCAACTTGTAATAGGACTGCAACTCTTCCTTACTCTAGTCTCTGCACACAGTGATATAGATAAAGTGTCTATATGTGCAGAACTTAACTATTGGTCTGTACTGGTGCAAGGTGTGCGGTGTCATGCGCGAAAATTCTTCAATGACAACCTTTAGTTGCTGATAGTATGCATGGAACACAATGTTTGACTACCATTTCTTTGACATGTCATTGGTGTACCACAAGGTAGAGAACCTAGCGGCCAATGGTTCCAATGGTTTAATATCTGGGAAGGTGGCTCCTTCCGCCATTTGCCAAGCGACAAGTGCAATTAACATGAACAACTAGCTAAAGTGGAACTCGTATCCCTGATCCTAAGCTTTGCGATAGTCTTTCTCGAGCTCATTGACGAGGTAACTCGCCCAATTCATCTGCATTCCCTCCACACATTTTTCTGCGAGGTCCAGCACAAACTTGGTGACCTGTGTGAGGCGATTATTTCTTACGAGCTTGCCAGCTATGAGTTGGCAAGCGAGGCGCACTGCACCATCCTGGATAGAAGCTACCTTGTAGCCTCGCTTTCCCTTTTCAACTTCACCATAAGCCTCCTTAATGTGCTATGTCAGGGAGCGATCTGAGGCCTTCCCTTGGTAGAATTTTTGAGGGTCAGGTCCCTGCATGCTCATTCTTGTAATCAAGTGGATCAGTGTCAAATCCATAGTAATCCATCAGTCAAGCCACAGGTATCCACCATGGTAGCACGACAGGAGGAGTTTAACACAAGCATTAACCTCCTTATCACGACCAAAATGGGGAATCTTCATCACGTTGAATATAGTGGATTGCGTGAGCTCCTTAATCCAAGGTTGGGAGACCAGGCAAGGCTTCTTCCCAATTGTCTTCGTCAAGTATATGTGGTGTGCGAGCATAGTGTATTTCTTTCTATCCTCCAGGTTAAAGTCATTGGTCTTCAATAGTGGGATATGTCCTAACTGGCTCCCAACTACGTGTATTCCTTTCCGAATGTACGCAGTGATCAAAATGTATTAACAGTGGTGTGGGATGCGCCTCCAATGGCCATATAGCTTCGTCGGGGGGAAGTCCCATTCTGCGCGGTCCTACTATTCCAGCGAGGTTTGAATCTTGTGAACCTACCTCCCGTGAGCTTCCAGTCTATGAAGTCTTCCATCTGTTCTCTGTAGCTTCCTGTAGTTTTTCTAACTTGGCTTTCTTTTTATTGATCTTCCTTGCCTTCTTCCATGTAATCTGAGTTTCTCTAACTGTTTCTGGATTCATCTTTCCATTCTTATTCTTATCTTCTCCTAGCAGAGCGACTTTGCACTATTGATGTGCTCTCAAAGGGTTCGAAGTTAATACCTCTTCTTTTATTAATTCTAGGGTGGGTATTCCACTTTCTTGCATAGATAGATCCTTCAAACCTTCTTGCATTATTTCAACTTCGACAACTAATTCTCTTGCCTTCTGTTGCTTCGACTTAACTTCTCATTCTTCCATCAGTCGATCTATTTTTCTGGCTATGAAATCCCTTAGTTCTTGCTTTCTCTTTTCTATAGCTTCTTCCTTTGCTTTCCTTCTGATATGATCTTTCTCAATCCATGTCTTTCCTAACAAAAGTGGGAAAGGGGTGTTGTTCTCAACAAGCTTAATGACTTCAAATTCTTCTTCAGTCAATGTTCCATGGATGATAATAGGTACATTAGTAACTCTTCCACATAAGGTTAGCATCTTTCCCTTAAACAAGCCTATCCTCCCCAGTGAAGGTACCATAGCAGGCTCTCCCAAAATTTTCCATGAATCTTCTATCATAATATTCACTGGCATTTCCTCATCCAATATACAGTCTATGTCGAAGTCTCCTATTCTTGTACTTATACGTTGTTTTACTTTCATAATCTCTAGTAAACTAATATCTCTATGAACGTCCATCATTTTTTTCAAGTACAGTAATGTAGTCTGAACTTCCTATGATATGTTCTCTTTTTTATTCTCTTACATGTTCTTAGTCTCTAGACTTTTGTTTTCTTGTCTCATGTTTATCCTTTCAACTTTAGCAATCATCTTTGGACAATCCTAAACCTCATGACCAAAATTTTTACAACAAAGACAAATAGGACCTATACCAGGGCATTCCTTAGCAAGATGTCCTGATCTTATGCAGTTATAACATAGTGTCAATCCTCTTTTCCTCTTGTATGTTCCCCAACTTCTCCTGTACTGCGCACTAGGATCACAGTGCTGGATCTACAATCTGCAAAAATTATGTCTAGCTTCCTGCATCCACTTATTAGTCCAAAAATTCTTTCTATGCATATGAATAAAATATATTTCTTCATTTCTATTAGCTTTACTTAGATCAACGCTTTCTTCCAACTGCGCCCTAGATTTCAGACTAGAACATAATCTATTAAACATACCTAAATTCATGCTTTCGAAACAATTTTTTTCTCTTATCCTACTCTTATCAAAGCACAGAGCTTTACCTCTTTTAAGATCTCACCTCTTTTCTTCAGATCGGGTTTCTTTCTTAGCACAGAGCTTCGCAACTCAAGTAGAGTACTACGCATTACAACAACATATGTACACACAAAGATTCTCTTTTCTTTACTTCACTTCCCAGCAATCACAGTTTCAGATCCCGACAATGAAACCATTTGTTGGCATAGGGGTAGACCCAGGGTTCAACGCTTCAACAACGCACCAACAAAAGTGTAACTACCGGCCCTTTCGGCAACACCTGCGAAGAAGGCGAATTCTCACCCGAGGTAGAAGCACAAGGGGTTACAATACTCTGGTGTTTGTAACCAAGCTAGGACACTAATCTGTGATTATAACACTTCACAAAGTATTCTTGCAACACTTAAAAGGTGATATACATTAGTCCATTAGCTTTTATTAACATCGTAGAACAAACCCTAATATAGATCGACACAGTAACAGTAGAGAGTGAACACCTCAACCCCTTAGCACTCAACACATAGTTAGATCTAACATTCATTCATCTTTAAGTGAAGCACTAAGCATCAATAGATCTATCTAACTAACATAATAAGAAAAGTACTGAACACATTCATAGCATAAACAAGACAACACAAAGCATCCACAAGACACAAGATATACGTGGTTCACCCCAGTGTGGGGCTACGTACACCAACTTCTTCATCTTCTTTATTATTATTCAATATCTTACAATCTTCTGCACCTGTGCACTAAGCCACAGAGCCGAGCCTCACATAGGACAAGAGATCTGCACATTGAGCACCAGATACTCCGTCCCGAAATTAGGTCAAGGCATAGATCCAACTCCTCTATCAAATACATAACCTTAAATACACATTTTGTTGCACAAAGCACCCAGAACTACTTTCACTTAGCCACTTAGACTTTGTTCTCTAAGTCTCTTACATCGCTTTTCCCCCCACTACTTTTACAATCCCTTACAAAAAGGCCTAAACAGGGGTAAACCCCTGGGCTGACATCCCATAACCCATTACAAAAACCCTAGGAAAAAACCCCTTGTTGGGTCCATAAAGCCCACAAAACAAGTGAGATCCGCGATCTCAGCTTCGCCTAGGTGCACCTTTCTCGATCATTGCATCGAAGTCCAAAAAGTGGTCAAACCCGACCAATATTTCCTCAAAAATTGGTCAAGGGCCAACACTACCATTGTCGACAATGAAATGAATCGAAGCCCCCTTGACTCACATCTACAAGTGAAAGAGGCATTCCCCTTCCTCTGGTTCTTCTAGCTCACTCGACTAAACTTTGGTGGTATCAATAGTGTCACTGGGTTCAACATCGATAATTCACTTCCCTACTTCAGGATTTGACTCAGAATCATAATCGACCTCTGACTCGGAAGCCTTCAGCTCAGCCAAGAGGGACTGCTTGGAGCGACATTCTTCAGTGTTGTGCCAAGGACTTTTATGGTACTCACAGCATTTTCCTATATCCTTCTTCGTCTTCTCATTGCCCTTCTTATGTTGCGGCCTGGACTGGTTGTCTTGAGGAAGACCATCTCGACTTGGTCCCTTACGATGTGGTTTGGGGTTGCCTTTGCCCTGCTTCGATTGTGAGGGGTTTGCAGATCCAAACTCTCGTCATTTCTGCTTAAATTTATGCTCAATCTTGACAGTGTATCTATAAGTCGTGCCTAAAGAGGTGATGTCCAGGAACTCCATTTCTATCTTAATGTAACTATGCAAACAACCAAGGTATTTGAGCACCAGATGACGCTCAGACTCTTTGATACCCAATTTGGTGCGTAGGGTATGGAAAATATTGTTGAAATCTAGTATTGTCTGGTCCCTTTTTGGACGTAGGGTGGTCCATTTGGTGTACTGGTCCTCGTAGCTTCCAACATCGTAGTATTGTTCTTTATTGGTGTCCAGGAAGGAATCCCATGTAGGGGCCACCACAAATATTGTAGATTCATCCATGGCCCTTTGCTTAGAGTAAGTATCCCACCAGTCTTTAACATGGGGAACGACCTTGAGGAGTGAAAAAGTGATCTTTTCCCTATCGGAAAAATTGTAGACTGAAAAATATCCTTCGAGCAGATTCAACCATTTATCTACAAGATCTACATCTATCAGTCCTTCAAATAATGGAATATCAAAATTTAGTTGTACCTTTAATTAGGTTGCATGGTCGCTTGATGAAGATGCTTCTTCTGTGGGCAGTCATCGAAGGATTTGCGCGAAGTTGTCCATCATTTCGTTCCTTTGTTGCGTGAGGGATTTTGTAATGATCCCGACCCATTATGCAAGGATCATCATGGTTTTGGTGTCTTTTTAAAACTTTTTCTGGTTGTGGTATTTCATCAAACACTTTGCTTATAGTTACGTTTAGGGTTTTACTGATGTGTTTATATGTGTGTTGCACCAAATAACAATAAGATACAATCATGGAACATACCTCAACCATATGCAATATGATAGACAAGCCAAAACATCTCAAATCTGCTTTTATTCATGAAATAGAGAAACCTGCTACAATGAAGATGCCGATCTGGAATGCTCAACAGATGGCTAAGAAGATAAACAATAGAGATGCTACAAAATGCTCCAGGAAGATACTATAAGCCTGCAAAGGCTGGATAATAGATGAAGACCAATGCCAAGGTAGATCTGGGCTGTATGAAGTGCCAAACCCCCACTGGAAGATGCCACATCCTGCTGGAACTGTCAACACCTACAATTTCGGCCCTATTATCAAAGACTTCCAAATGCTACGCTGAAGATGCCGAACTGTAGATCAGGATGAGTGGAAACCTCTCCTGAAATCTCAAACCGAAATACCAAGGGAAACTCCTCCAAATGCTAAATCCTCCAATTGAGTTGCACCCTCCTGAAACTGCCAAACCCTACAATTTCGGCCCTGATGAAGGAGGCCTCCAAATGAGCCCAAACTCGGCCAAATGATAGATCGGGGTGATAGGATCCCCCTCCTGAAGTCTCAGGCTGAAATGCTATGAATAACTCCTCCAAATTGAATAGATGTGAATCTCAAAATTACCCTCCTTCTCTCCAATTCGTCCCACTGCTCTTGGAAATAATCTGAACCATAAAGCTCTCTCAAGAGGCAATAGAAATCATGGCTAAGGCCCTGCAAGTAAAACCCAATACCTGGAACTCCCAAAATCACTCCTCCTCAGCTAGGACAAATCCTCTCTCAATTGATGGTGCACCCCCCTTGCTGGAAACCCTAACTGGTGCACCCTCTCTCTTTCTGCCCCTGCAACTCATGTAGAATCCTTATGCAACTGAGTAGATCTAGAACTAGAATGGTGTGGGAGAGTATTGCATCTCTGAGACAAGCTTGGGACAAGCTAGGTGGAATCTTTCACCACCGAATCGTCCTCTAGGGTTTGTTAAGTCAAAACCCTCAAAACCCCCAAGAGATGGGCCCTCTAGCTAGAAGCCATAAATCCAAAAGATAAACATGCATGAATCAATGAGTAAAGGCCCTTGCCTTTCCTTTATACTTTTTGC
>JASDQU010293552.1:0-14281 GCA_032191745.1 Picea mariana
TTAAAAATTAATTAATTAATGATTTAGGAATTTAGGTTAGTCTCAAATTTATATAAAAGAAAGGGAAAGGAAGGAAGAAAAGGAGATGAACGGTTAGCGTAACGTTTCGCTGCTGAATTGTGGCTTGACGGATTGCTTGTGTGGAGTTGGGTATATCTCAGCTATGTTGGAGTGGTAGCTCAGCCGTTGAGGCGAGCTGAGACACTAGTCTATCTCTGGTTCTTGTGTGGCCCCTTTGCGGCTCGGGGGGCTAAGGGGGAAGCAGAGTACCCCTAGAATTTGGCTGGGAGGTACCGGTGAGCTTTCTACGGTCGACAAGCGGGACGCGGCATGGAGCACGGGACGTCTTCCGAGGAAAACAAAAGGCAACGGTATGATTTTAACTGGTGAAGTATAATGCATTTTTACTTTCGGCAATTTTATGTTATTGATGTTGAAATTGTAGAATTGTTATGGCATTTGTATATTAGGCAAATTTCATTTTTGCAAGGTTGTTGTGGGTTGTTCTGGAAATGTTGAAATTGTTACCGTCGTTTTTGGCCATGAGAAGAATGTAGTTTGTTGGGCGTTTTGGATACGCATTGTAGATAGGAGGTCGTTACAACTTTTGTTTTTCCATGTGTCCAACTTCGACTTGTAACTAGATTATAAGTTAGACTTGTATTAAACCCATAGTTTAGTCTTATAATTATTGATATGTGTATCTAAGTTGCATGCTAGACTTGTTGTAATATTAATGTGGATTGTAATTATGGACTTAAGTAGACTAGATAAAACAATTCACACTTAAGGTTAAATTTTTATGGTACATGGATGACCAGATGGAAATATAGACCTGCTCGATTTAAATTGCATCTAAGGATTGTACAATTGTTGACTAGTTGTAATTAGACTTGCTAAATTAGATATGTAATTGATGTTAGTTGGATTTGTAGATATCGCCTAATTGGTAACTTAGACCCGCTAAATTTGAGTCGTCAATTCATGTTAAGTTCGGTTGGTAACTCGTTGACTAATGGAATTTAGACTAGTTAATTGATCTATAATTAACGACAATTTAAGTCATAGATAATGCCCTTTTAGCCTTGATTAATGGTTGGGTTGTTGACGAAGTCATTTTTAACTTGCACTTCCCGTTGAGGGGGTTGTTGTTTAATAGTAATTAATGTTTGTACGTGGTGTCTTAAACGTTCCATGTGATTGATTGCTCATTGTAAGGGTTTTAGTTACTTGTGTATTTAATTTCGGGTGCGTTGGGCTGTTAGGATGATTGTATTTAGCTTAGTAGTCCTGGTCTGCTTGTGTCGGGTGGGATGTAGACACCCCCTTGTTCCTCAGAACAATCGCCAGCCTTGAGACCTTAAATGGTCAAAATCGATGAGAACCTGGGCTTGAGCGTTGCTTATGTGTCCTAGAGGTCCTAACAATTGTAGGGTAGGACGAGCAGGTAGTCATTCTTATTCTTCGTCAGTTGAGTGTCGTACATTGGTTCCAGGTGTTGATGTGCTTCTTTGTTAGGTTGTCATGTTGTTGTTTTGTGAGTTTCACGTGTTGTGTTCATCGTCATGCTGCGTTGTTGAGTATAATGTCATCATTACCTTCCTACACACAAAAAAAAAAAAAATTAAAGGTGCTTTTACCGATTGTACATCATAGGAGTCGTACCAGATGGGGATGTCACAAATAATATCATTTTTTTGATACAAACAAAAACAAGAAAAAGTGTAAACTATCTTTATGGATTCACTTTTTTTCCTTGTTGGTTTTTACCCTATTCTACATCCTTGAGTAGTCTTGTTTTGGGGTTTTATGGTTGAATATATTACTATATTTTGATGATGGTATGCAATTATTATTGTCTTTTTCATTCCCTTTGGTTTTGATTACTTTGGTGATAAATTCTTTGAGTCTATGCTTCAAAGAAGAATAATATCATTTCCTTATGGTTGGCTTAATGCATGATACTTAATTATTTAATGGATATTTTATTCAAATATTACATGTGCCTCTTAAGCATATCCTCATCAACCTATTTTATTTTCTTATGAGTTGCATTCATTGATTATTCATGTCTTTCTTGATTTTGATTATTTCTTTGATCTTTGTTCATTTCTTTGACCTTGTGATTGTGAAATTGTTTTACCTTGCTTGGTTTCCTTGAATGATTGTATTTTTCCTATACTCCATCATGATGAAATAAATAAAGAAGTGACTAAGGTAAGTTTGCAATTATGAAAGACATGAAATCTTATTAGATTAAAGCAAAGTATATTTGTTCTTACAAATGTTGTAACCAAAATCTATGATAAAATTCTATAAGTTTTATATACCAAGTAGTATAATCATGTATTGGAAATATCATTATTTTCAATTTATCCTTATAACTATGATACCTTAAATAAATCCCATGTACACTTAATATAACTTTTTCATGTGCTTAAATGAAAATATTCTTTTATTTCTTTTTAAAATATTTATGATGGATAAATGATATCATATAAAACTTATTTATTTGATATTTATTTATTTTCATGCTTGGAATAAATTTTTTTTATTTAGTGTATAAATATTTTATGCATAGAAATTTGCATAAAGGGTTTAAATGAAAAGAGAAGACCCATATTATATTGGTTCAGAGTAATATTTGATCGAGGTTGAAAGATGAAATGGGATTCCTTACATCTAAGCTTTCTCTATTTGGGAGGATCAAAACTAGACAATGTCATATATATCTAAGGATGGATCAACAACTTGACACTGTCATATATATTTAAGGATGAGATTGATCTTATTTGAAATTCAAAAACGATTTTTTTTTTTTTAAATTAGGGGTTATATATTGTTTATGGTTATTTTTCCATACTTTTTCCCAAAAAAAATTAAGCCAATTTCCATTTTTTATAAAAGTGATTCACCCAAATTCTATAGAATAAAATTATTTTACTATTAAAGGACACATGTTCATGACACCACGGCAATCGATTCCTAAACAGAGAGCTCCCTATGGGGTACCACTGCATCAACAACATCATCACTTGTAGTAGCAACAATTTAGGTATGTTCAGCAAAACAAACCAGTATCTCAGATTGGTAGGCCAACAACTTCTACTTTGGGGACCAGGAGTACTGGAATGAAGACCAGATTTTGGACATGTGGAGAACCACATTACCAGCGAGACTATCCTATTGAGAAGGTCAGGGTGGTCGGATCAACAGGACCCACTACAGTGGGAGATTTGGGAAAGGCCCACGAGATTCATGCAGCGGTGAATAACTGCTAGGCCGAGTACCAGTCCACTATGCTTGAGACGTCAAGTACAATCGCTGACTAAACTTTTAGTCTTTTTATAGATCTAGGTGCTACCAAGAGATTTATTTTTAGTGGAGTGCTAGAAATAATTAGGGTAAAGGCAGTTGAGTAGGATGAGTTTAGATACGTATAAATGTCTTCTAGTGCTAAACAAAAGGTTGGAGGAAAAGTTACAGATTGTAGCATTAACTTGAGAGATTTTGTAACGAAGACCAACCTATATGTCACGATCTTAGGATCTTACGACATAGTGATCGGTATGGAATTATTGGAATCACATGATGCGATACTCAACTGTAAGACGAAATGATTAAGTTTGACAGATGATGTGGGACAAAGAAGAGTGATTGTAGGAAGAAACCAAGGAGTGCCCTTAAGGTTCATTTCTTCCCTACAAATACAAAAGAGCATGTGCAAAGGATGTAAGTTATATGCAATATTAGAGCTAAATGAAAAGGGCAAGGCAGAGGGATTAGAAAAACTTTCAGTGGTACGAGAGTTTGCAGACTTGTTTCCAGAAGAGTTACTAGGTTTACTACCTAAAAGAGAGTTGGAATTTACAGTCGACTTAAAACTTGGAACTGAATTGATCGCACGAATGCCATATCAGATGTTAATGCCTAATTTATAGGAGTTGAAATTGCAATTGAAGGAATTGTTGGAATTGGGACTTATACGTCCAAGTGTGTCACCTTGGGGTGTGCTACTTATTTTTGTAAGAAAGAAGGTTGAATAATGGAGGATTTGTATTGACTACCATCAATTGAATAAGGCAACGATCAAGAACCAGTATCTCTTGCCAGGAATAGACGATTTGTTCAATCAGATGAAACGAGCGACTATGTTTTCAAAGATTAACTTAAGATCATAATATCACCAATTACGAATTAAAGAGAAATATATTCCTAAAACCACATTCAAGACAAGGTTCAGACACTATGAGTTTACAATTCTACCGTTTGGACTAACAAACGCCCCCAAGGGTATTCATGAGTTTGATGAATGGGGTGTTCCGCAAATACTTGGACAAGTTTGTTCAAGTATTCATTGATGACATATTGATTTATTCTCAAATGAAAGAATATCATGATGAACATTTAAGATTGGTACTACAGTGTCTGAGAAAACAAATTATACGGGAAACTGTCGAAATGTTCTCTTTACCAATCGAAGATTTATTATTTATGGCATATCATATCTGGTTAAGGTATTGTTGTGGATCCATCGAAAGTAGAGGCTATTATGGAATGTCCTACACTGACAAATGTACAATAAGTATGCATATTTATGGGTTTAGCTGGATATTATCGACAGTTCGTTGAAGGTTTTTCAAAGATAGCAAATCCAATCACGAAATTGTAGAAGAAAAACAAGAAGTTTTTAAGGACTGAGAAATGTGAGGAAGAATTTCAAAGGCTCAAGGAGTTGTTGACGACAACACAGATACTAAAATTCCCTGACATGGACAAAGAATTCTTGGTATTCACAAATGCATCCAAGGAAGGTTTAGGTGGAGTATTGATGCAAGATGGTCGAGTGATCACTTACATTTCAAGGAAATTGAGAAGGCATGAGGAGAAATAGGCAATGCATGATTTGGATTTATTGGCCATTGTATATGCCTTGAGAGTTTGGAGAAACTAGCTGATTGGATGAAAATTCGAATTAAAGAAAGATCATTGTGGATTATAGCAGATATTTGCGTAGAGTGAATTGAATGCATGATAGAGACGTTGGTTATAAATACTTAGCAAATACGATTTTGAGATTACTTATATAAAAGGTACCATGAACAAAATGGTCGTTGCATTGATTCGGAGACCACGCATATTCTCGGTAATACCTCTTCAAAAGAATCTTCAAGAAAAGATTCTAACTATACAGATCGATGATGACTGGTACAAAGAGTTTAAGGAAAATATTGGACCAAACACCATGATGGTACCAAGGTTTGAAGGATATACATTGGACAATGACGGATTGTTGAGGTATAAAAACATAATTTACATACCGTCTAAGGACGAATTAAGAATTTTGGTCTTCAATGAAGCACACCGAGTAGTGTACATAGCTCATTTGGGAGTCATGAATATGAGGTCGGACCTTAAGCCTTTATTATTCTAGAAAGGAATGAAAGTAGACATAGTTAGTTACTTGGCGAGATGTATAGAATGTCAACAAGTGAAAGATGAACATAGACATCTAATAGGATTATTACAGGCACACATTATTCTTGAATCGAAATGGGAGGTCATTTCAATGGAATTTATAGTTGGATTTCCACTAACGGCAAGGAGACATGACTCGATTTTCGTGGTAGTTGAAACTCTAATGAAGAGTGCGCAGTTTATTCCTATATGTACGACGTATCAACTACCAGACATAGCTAGAGTTTTTTTCAACGCGATTATGAGATTACATGGCGTACCAGAAAGGATCATATCCGACAGAGGATCGATGTTTACAAGACAATTTTGGAATAGTTTCCAAGAGGCTTTGGGAACACAACTGAACCTTAATACATCATATCACCCTGAGACAGATGGACAAATGGAAAGAACGAAACAAATTTTGGAATATATTTTGTGTAGGTATGTAATGGACCAACATAAACGATGGGAAGAGTTCTTTCCACTGGTATAATTTTCATACAACAATAGCTATCAAAATACCATTAAGATGGCATCGTTTGAGTTTCTTTACGGGTGACCATGTTGAACGTCATTGAGATGGGATTGAATTGAGGATAGGGTCCTGGTGGGACTAGAAGTGGTCCAAGAAATGGAATAACAGATGAAATTGATAAGACAAAGTATTAAAGAAGCGCAAGATCAATAGAAGAGTTATGTTGATGCGCATAGCATTGACTGCAGTTATGAAGTTGGTGACCGATTTTTCTTGCGGGTGAAACCACACAAGAGTTTGATAAAGTTTGGAAAGGATGTTCAACTCTCTCCTAGGTTTGTGGGACCTTTCTAAGTTATGGAAAAGAAAGGACCCATGGTCTATTGACTAGCTTTTCATGATTCTTTGAGGCATATGCACAATGTATTTCATGTATCTGTTTTGAGACATTATGTTAATGATCCTACACATGTGATTGATATGAGTTATTTGTAGGTGTCAGATGAGGGTTCTCTCAAAGCAGAGCCAATCTGCATTTTGTACCATCACATTCGATAGCTACAACGTCAAATAGTCAATTAGGTCAAGGTCTAGCGGGACAACTATAGTCCACACTCGACTACATGGGAAGATGCATATGATATGCATCATCAGTTTCCTTACTTACTTGATAGATTAGACATATAGATCTTGTCAGATACTTTTATTACTACATTTTATATATTGTACTACTTCAGGATGAAGTTTAAAACAAGACGGGGTGTACATAACATCTCACTCTTACGAGCACATGTTATTGACTTATTCTTTCACGACACTTGCATGCAAGTGATTTGGTTATAGTACATGGGTAATTGTTTCGCTTATAGATTTTTATGATGATGTTGATGGTTGTGATTTAATGGTATTTGATATATATGTATTGACAGATCTTATTGACGAGTTTCCCTGAGTATGCAGGATACCTGACAGATTGTAAATGCCAATGGCATTAATGGACCTTCTTGGACTCTGAATTGAGTCAAGGAGTGGATTATATTGGTTTGAGTATTGCATTTATGCATATGTGACATATGATTGATTATAGCATGATTTTGTATATGGATCATTGACAGTGTTTCGTCGAAGGATGCATGCTAATGAATTATTGCTAATATAATTCACATATGGAGTAAAGGGGCCATGCATAGAAACTAGATATTGAGGGAGAGGTGTGGCAGTGTCCCTGTCACATCCTACTAGCACTCCCACTGTGGCTCTAATTTAAGGTTAACGATTACCTAGTTCGAGAGGTCCACGATGTCATGAGGGTAGACTAAGACAGTCACTCACGAAGATTCTAAGAGGTGCATAATAAGGAAAAGTTCTTATTCCTTATAATCCCTTACTATATCACAAGGTTGCCTGAATGGAGTGATGAATCCAAGGGTTTGACAACTACCAAAACCAGTCAAAGAAGAGTGGCACCCTTGGAGAAAAGAGTGCATCTTGAAGGGAACATGGCGTAAATAAAACTTGGTGGCCTAAAAAACCTTGAGAGAATAATTAAACCTTGAAAAAATTTTAGTCCTTGCCGGATTTAATTAATTAATTAATTATTGAATTTATTAATTAAAGATCCCAATAAAAGTCTAAGCCTATTCAAAAAAGAGAAAGGAAGAAATTAAGCCTAATTCTAAGTTTTTCTAAGAAGACTAAAACTAAATTAGAAATTAAATTAGAAAGGAATGAAGTAAATCAAGTTAAGAATTAAGAAAATGTAAAATATATCTAAAGATTTGATATAAGGTACATGTGTGCAAGAAAATATTAATAGGGAGTTTTAAAATAAGAAGAAATAATTATGAGAGAATAGGGTACGCATAGAAATGAATCTAGAGTCTATCTACCACTATTCTAACTAGAAGAAGACTCGTATTTTAACTCTAACTCATATTTAGTAAGGCGTCAGTCATTAAATAAGAATATGGGGAATGAAGAGACAACTAGAAGCGATTTAGGGAGCGCATTTAACAAAGGTGAGGGAATTTTACTTTTAATCAAAATAAAATATGTAATTACTAGTGCAACTTGGGGAGAGGGTGACAAGTGTGAGGAGGAATAATTCTAATTTATTTAATTAAAAATAAATTAATTGTGCAAGTGGGGATGTGTCATTAAGGAAATTCCTATAAAGAAAATGGTCTAAATAGGAAAAAGATCACACTAGTGATGGGTAAAGTAATGCTGCCAAAATCATTTTGACTGGTTTTACTTGTGAGAGTTGGGATACTAAGCTTGAGATAGAGTGGTGACTTTACCTTGCGAGGAAATATTGGAGCTAGAATATTTCCGATTTTGTATGTGTGGCCCCTTTGCAGCTCGGGGGGATAATGGGGAAGAAGAGTACCCCTAGTGTTGGATAGGAGGTATCAGTGCAGTTTCTATGGTTAGCAAGCGAGAGGTCGAAAGGAACGTCAGTTGCCAAGGAACATCACTCCATCCATCATCATTGGTCATGGTATTCTTATTTTTCTTTGTAATTATAATAGGAATTAAATTGTGCACGTGGTTTATAATTTTTTCCAGAAATAATATGTTTTCTCTAATGCAGAATTTGTAAGATTCCTCAATGGTTGTGTATTGGAATAAGATTTATGTATTTCCAATATTCAACTTTTAACTAGATGTATTGTAACTTGTATTTGATGTATGTTCTTTTATCAAGGCATTTCTTATTGTTATTGTTCGTTGTTATCAGATTTTCCATTAAAAGAATTGAAATTGTTAATCGTTGATTGTAATCTGCACCCAATTTACAAATTTTCCTTGGTCATTTCCATGGGATATTTATCAGTTTTTGTTTAAAGGAGAAATACATGTTTCATTGGTAATCAACTCACTAAACTACCTGGTGGTTTTTTCACCCTTGAACTCTGGTGTGAATTTCGGGGTATTTTTAAATCAAATTGGAATCCAATACAGGGATGAAGTTTTGGGGAATCTTGTGTCAGTTATTCTTCTATGTGTGTGATTAATTTTCATCCAGCTAAGATGAGTGAGATAGAGAGAGATTTGGTTTTTTTTGTTATAAAGTAAGTGAGCGAAGGAAAAGAGAGTATGCACCAAGGAACTAATGCGCATCTTTGTGATTTCTGTTAACCACGTGAGCAAGTCATGCACATCTTTGTGAATTCTGTTAACCACGTGAGCAAGTCGCATTCTCAGTTCCTTAGTAGACAGTGTGAATAATATCTCAGAATGCATATCTCCAGTAGAAATGTTTCTTCCTTACTTCGTACGCTATTATCCCCAAGGCATTTGCTAAGATATGAGTGCATCCATAAGTTAGTTATAGTATTGCGCCCTTTAGAAAATTTGAGTTCCCAGATGCCCACACACACAGGAAGATCAATTTGCCTCCATCGTGCAAGACGCCTACACACACACAATCATATCAATTCACCTCCAATGTGCAAGACACCCATGTTAAATATAATGTAACCTTAACAGTCTGATTGTACACTGCCAGCTGTACTGGACATTTGTACTTTCTATTCTTGTCTTGCTTGAGCCTATTTAGCTCAGCTATTTCCCATTGCATTGTAACCTCTTCAGTTCTTCATACATTCTAATATACTATTTTTTGTTCTATTCTTTTCTCTCTGCATTTCTTTCTTCACAATTTATCATGGTATCAGAGCTTCAGCAGTAAGACTCTTCACATAGGCTGGAGAGCCACATGATCCTCACAGCGCAGAGCTTACACAGATCTTGAGAGCATGCGACACAGACTTTTCACAAGGCTTGGAGAGCTGTCCGTACTATTCTCAAAAGATCATCGTAGGAAGCTTGCAGAGGAAGCAGAGCATACAATGCTCAAAAGATCGAGGAAGAAGAGACTGCAGAAGAAGAAACTTTAAAGATTCTTGTAATTTTCGAGAATCGTCAAAGATTGATGAAGAAGAGCTACAGGACGGAAGAACATTTAAAGAACTCGAAGAATTCATTCAAATCGTTAAATATTCCTGCAGAAGGTAGAATCGTTTAAAGATTTATGGAAATCGCTCAAATATGTCAAAGATTGTAGCAGAGAATGAGGAACTCGTGAAATTCCTTCAAATATTTGAAAGATTCATGAATCTTTCTTCCACAGGAGTAAAGAACACGTCTCAGGTGCAAAGAATAGCCACTGAGGCCGTAAGATTCGTCTTGCGAATGGATCCAGAGCGGGAAACCAGTTAAGAAGGGATGTAGAGAGCGTGGAAAAGGTGAAAGAATTTGAGCCATTAGATCTTTCCCAGAAGACCGACAGTCGTTGGATCAACGAGAAAGTGCGTGAGGTTTAATCCTCTGGAGCGCACAGGAGGAATTCTGACTTTTGAAGTCACAAAATCCCAACGTCATCTGGACCGTCCATCAAGAGACACGTGGCGAGATCTCGGCATTTCTCTAACTCGCAAGGTGTAAAGGTCAGAAGACATGTCGTGAGAATTCGCGAATCATGAAATCATGAATCATTCTGGATCGTTGGATCAAGAAAGATCGTGAGCCATCGATCTTATCCCATCGCAAAATCGGGAATCAAGAGTTGGACGTGCAAAGGTGATTGCACTCCCAAAACTTCGATACGCGATATCGCGAAATCCTGAGAGGACCAGTGAGTCGTCCATCTCAGAGGACAAGTGGCAGTAGATCCAAGTGCCATCAAATCGGCATATCCGAGTTCACGGTTTTGAAAGACCATCACAACACAAGTTTGAAACTCGTGAAATCGCAATTCATGAAATAGCGATCAGATCTCAGCCATCCATTTGTTTGGACACGAGGTAGACATCGAGGAAACCGTCAGCATCTCGGCAATCGGGGTTCTCAGTTGACAGGGAAATTTGGAGCCGCAAGTTGCGAACTTGCGAAACGACGAGGACCGTCCATCTTGAGGGGACGCGTGGCGTCAATCCGAGGACATAGGAAAAGTCCCGAAAAAGGAAAGGGCCATTGGCACATCGGGATTCGATGTTTCGTGAATCCTAAGAACAAGAAACATGATCATTTCGGAACTGCGAAGTCCAAAATCCCGACAAGAGGAAAGCTTCGTTTTGGGGCCCAGCTGACATAATCTCGTCAAAACAAGGGATCGGGAATCTCCACGGTGAAAACCCCAAAGCAGCCTTGAGCCATCCATCTGTTGGGATGCGTGGCGGAGATCAAAGGAATCGAGAAAGTCCCAAAAGGAAAGCGTCGTCGAAAAATCGGAGATCGGGGAATCGAGGAGTCAGAAGAGCTCGTCATCAGGGTTCACGAAGTCCCAGTTCACGATATCCCGATAAGATCTGGACCGTCAGATCACAGCGAGATTTGGACCGTTGAATTGTCCAAAGGCAAATTTTCACATTTCGGCGATTTGAAAGACAGAGAACCGGAAAATCCCGTAGCGCCTTAACATTAAAGCGCGTGGTCACATTGAACCGTGACAAAGGCCAATTCAAGGCTGATAAGCTCCCATCGACAAATCGGCGTTTCGGTGATCAGAGGTTGGAGATAAAAGAGATCGGAGGACTCTTCTAATGAAGTCCCGAGGACAAAACAGGTAAATACGAAATTTCCCTCTAATTTTTTTTTCTGAGATTTTTTTTTCAAAAAAAAAAAAAAATATTTCGTCTAGCAATTTAGGACCAACTTAGGGTCTGATTCTACTTGGAAAGAATTACGATTTTTGGTATCTTCAGATGAGATCCTTCTTGAAAGCACAAGAGTCCTGGGATCAAGTGGATCTTGGATATGTGGAACCAGATCCAACAGCCCTTTCTGCCATGACAAATCCGCAGAGAATTGCTCAGGCAACACTAAGGAACAAAGAAAATAAAGCGAAATTATGGATTCAAAATTCTGTGGATGACTCGATTTTATCAAAAATCACAGGCACTGGTACTTCAAAACAGGCCTAGGACATCCTTAAATCTTCCTACCAAGGAAATGACAAGGTCAAAACAGTTAAACTATAGACCTTGAGGATGCAATTCGAGACTTTAAGAATGACAGAGTCCAAAAATGTGGATCAGTTCATGACCAGAGTCATGGGCATCGTAAACCAGATTAGACTAACTGGTGAAACCATCACTGATCAACGAATTGTTGAGAAAATTCTCAGAAGTTTACCAAAGAAATTCGAAATGGTTGTTACAGCAATCCTTGAATCCAAGGATCTGTCAAGATTTTCAACAGATGAATTAATTGGTTCTCTGGTGACACATGAGACCAGACTGCATCTCACAGATGAGTCAATCTCCAATGCTTTCAAAACTCAATTCTCCTTCAGCAGAGGGAGAGGCAGAGGAAGAAGCAGAGGTCACCAAGGAAGAGGGAGAAATCAAAGTATCCCTCACTCCAGTGGAGGTAACAGACAACAATATCAGAATCAAAATTTCCAAGGTCAAAGAAATCCGCAACAAAATCAATATCAGAATTTCCAGCCTCAAAGAGGTAGAGGGAGAAGATCAAATGACAAATCAAGCATACAATGCTATTACTACAAAAAGTATGGGCACTATGAATCTAAATGCAGGAAGAAGCAAGAAGATCATCTCTCAGGTAGAGCACATGTGTCAAATCACACGGGAGAAAACTCAAGAGGTATGTTTCTCTCATGCCACAAAACTGAAGAACAACCTAAAGATCTCTGGTTGTTGGACAGTGGATGCAGCAATCACATGAAAGGTAACAAAGAATCACTTTCATGCATTGATTCTTCAATTTCATCTGATATTACACTTGGAAACGATTATTTAGTCAAAGTTCAAGGGAAAGGAACTATTCCTATACTTACTAAACAGAATGTAAAGAAAGACATAAACAATGTCTATCATGTTCCAGATATGAAACATAATTTGCTAAGTGTAGGACAGATCATTGAACATGGCTATAAGGTACTTTTTGAGGGAGCATCTTGCAAAATATATGACAAATACCCCAGCAGAAAATTGATTTCTGAAATCCATATGAATCCAAATAGGATGTTTCCCCTTACACTCAGAACTGCAAATCTGAGTCAACCATATGCACAGAGTGCATCAACCCTGAATGAAACAATGGCTTGGCATACAAGATTTGGACATCTACCATTTCAGATTCTAAGTCTTCTTCAGAAGAACTCCATGATCAAAGGTCTACCTATCTTTAACGAGAAAATTCCCCCATGTGAGTCTTGCATACTTGGAAAACATAAGAGAACTAGTTTTCCACAGTCTTCCAATCAAGCCAAACAACATCTTGAACTTGTTCACACTGACCTATGTGGACCAATGCAAACAAATTCAATAGGTGGTAGTTTTTATTTTCTAACGTTTATTGATGATTTCAACAGAAAAATATGGATCTATTTTCTCAGACACAAGTTTGAAACTTTTGCAAAATTCAAAGAATTCAAGGCAAAAGCTGAAAAACAGAGTGGAAAATATATCAAAACACTCAGGTCATATGGAGGAGGAGAATACAACTCCAAATAATTTTCAAATTTCTGCAAATCACAAGGCATTATCATGCAAACAACAGCTAGGTATACTCCACAACAGAATGGAGTGGCTGAAAGGAAAAATCATACAATAATGAATATGGCAAGAACACTTCTCAAAGAGAAAAGTTTGTCAAATAGGTTTTGGGCTGAAGCAGTAGCATGCTCAGTTTATCTCTTGAATAGATCACCAACCACAAGTCTAAAGATGAAAGTTCTCCAAGAGGCATGGAGTGGGACAAAGCTCAATGTAGCGCATCTAAGGACATTCAGATGCATAGCGTACGTTCACATACCTTCCGAATTAAGGAAGAAACTTGATGACGGAAGTGAGAAATGTATTTTCACTGGCTATAGTGAAACATCTAAATCTTACAGACTTTACAATCCAATCACCAAGAAACTAATTCTCAGCAGAGATGTAAAATTTCTGGAAAATCAATTCCGGAATGATTCAGAAAATCCGCAAATGGACAGTCTAAATCCATTATTGCCAAGTTCTGAAAATGCAGAAAAATCAGAACAGCAAGTACCTCAAACTACTCTTCCAAGATTGCAAGTACAAAGACAACCTGAAAATTCTCAGGATAACTCAACTTCTAGCAGAGAATCATTCTCTAAACCACACAATCAGAGAACTCGAAGTTTGAGAGAAATCCATCAGCAGTTGGATGACTTTGAACAACACAACCTTTTTGCTTTAATGTCATGTCAACCTACATCTTTTAAGGAAGCAGCTAAGGAGCCACATTGGGTTCAAGCCATGAACCAAGAAATTGATTCCATTGAGAAGAACAAGACATGGGATCTTGTTGATTTGCCAAGTCACAAGAAAAGTATTGGTGTCAAGTGGGTTT
>JASDQU010293554.1:0-12196 GCA_032191745.1 Picea mariana
CCAACCCCCTAGTTTCTCAGGCTACAACCTGAGGGAAGCTCCAACTCCCCAATTCTTTGGATACAACTAGAAGGAGGCTATAACCCCCAATGTTCTCCAGCTACAACCGAAAGGTGGCTACAACCACCTTTCCTTGCCCCGTCCTGCCACCCTGAAGTAGAATTAGAATTATGGAACCACTGTCACACTATCACTGTGAAATACCACTATAAACCTATACTAATAAATCTGAACCATGCATCAACCATGCATCAACCTGTACCTCACCAATGAATAACATGCGAGAATCCTGTGAAAATGTCTCTTTGTATTAATGGAAGATCTCTTGAAAAAGATTACAGTCTTGTAGCTTGCAGGGCATAAAGATCAACCCTCAATACTTCAAAGTTTGAAGTATTTATAATTGAAATTACAAACGATCATGTCATTAAAGATCAGGACGTGGCAAATCTAAATTTAGCTAACTAACTTAACAAGATACAAAAATCTAGGAAATTGTTTGATGATGTGTCGAAACTTCATGTTGTTTTCTGGGTGAACCGTTGGTGAGGCCTCCGCACGACCTCGTCTGACTGGATAGTTGATTGGGCTTGGATAGCTCATCGAATACTCGATCAGATTGCAAAGATATTCCCATCGAAGGTGACTGGGAATGCTGAGTTTGAGAAATCTACGATATGCTTCATCCATCTCCGTGTACTTGGAAAAAGTTGGCTTGGTGATGAAGATGTACCGGATCTCATGTTGTATGCTGATGTCCAACAATAAAGCATCCAAGAATGCCTTACCAATGATACTGCCTTGTATTCCTGAGAATTTTGAGCTATCCTTAGCCACAGTGGATAGTCTCTTTTTATAATCAGGGAGTGTCATTAATTTTTCATTTATAACTCTCATACGAGGAAGGCCTTTCTTCTGCAGAGCTTCGATCTTGCTGAAAAATCTTTTTACTCCTGCGTCCATGGTTTGGACCTTTTCCTCCAGCTGCAGCATCAGTCCTCTCTTGGTCAGGACCCTTTTGACCTCAAGGATGGTCTCTTTCCTATCTTCAATCTTTAGATCCTCTAGCTCCTCTCTGGTTTTGGAATTCAGAAATTTGATGATCTCAGCAGCTTCTTCTTCAGAGACACAAAATGTACATCGTCTAAATTTATCATCTGCCTTATGTATTCCAAGGCAAAAATCCTCATAGGTAAATACCTGGGCAATTTATATGGGGCCAACTTGCACCCATAAAATCTGATCTTAGTGTGGTTTTGGTACAGGTACCAATCACCAGTCTTTGTAAGGTCGGAGAGATGTAAAATCCTCTGAATTTCCTTGTTAATTATAGGTTCGGGCATGCTGCTGAGCATACTCACCACTAGGTGGTAGAACTGCTCGATGAACTTCTTGAAACTGAATTCTGTAGAGTTATGTCTGAGCAACGAAGTCCACACTGTCACTTCCTATGGTCTCCCATCTTTATCCATCTTTCGCATTGAAAAGGAAAATTTGTCCGCTTGAAATAAAACGAACAGGTAAGCCAGTATTGAATAATACTGAAACATGCCTTCTATGGTGAAATTAATGAATTGTTTGTGAATGCTGTCCGCCAGGAACGTACTGTAGTCGAACTGAGTAGTGGGTCTCTCATCGGTGGAAACAATGGATAGAAATCCCAAGATGGGTTCATCCACCCATTGATCCAAAAAATATCCAAGCAAGGCACATAATGACATGATGACCTAGTTTCCCTTTACTGAGAATAGGGAGGAAGGATAAGGGGGGTTTGTAGTGGGGACCTGAGAGGAAGTAGTTTTATTTGCAGACTATGGGCTTTTCCATTCCAGAAAGATTTTTCTGTAATCTCAAATGATCGATCAGTAATAGGCAAGTTGTTGACAGCATTCTCGTGTTGAGGTATTGGTGGTGTTTCTTTTCTCTGTTATGTGTTTTTCCAGTTATCATTTCACATGTTTTCAAATTCTTATTGTCAAGGATAGTAATAGAGAAGAATTTATTGGTGAAATACTCTACATCTGGTTCTTGATAATCTTTATGTTTCTCTTCTAAAAACTCAATTTAGGAATTCTTAGCTGCTACTTTGCTTGGATTTTTCCTCCCCTGTTTCTTCCTCATTTGAAACCATTCAAATTTAATTCAATCCAACATTTCCACTACCTTGCCCTGTGTAAGATATTTTTCTAGATCTAAGAGTGAGTTATATATTCAAGTGCAGACCCTATTTTCCCAATGGCCCTCCTTGTTGTCCCAAACCAGCCATTTAAAAACCAAAAACCCCAATCCTTCATAACTAGCCTAATATCCTATTTCAAACCAAGCTAAATCACACAGAGAGAGCCCTTTTTGAGTCTTGGAGGGCTAGATCCACGACTCCAAGTGGTTGAAACATTTACCTCCGTCAATTTCTTCTTCAGCCCAGAAATTACAGAGTGCTAACATATAATACTCAAGGTATGGGAGACAAACCTCGCAAAAAACAAGAGAATAACCAGAGAGGTTAATGACGATTGTCAAGGAATTTTCGACCTTTTAGAGAAAGCTTCATTGAACATTGGAAGAAACAATTGTCCAGGGTTGTTAGGATAAATTAACATTGGTAAGCATCAGTTAAGATTCAAGGAGGATCTGGAAGAGATTCAGGTAGAGATCCCACAAATAAAGGTAATCAATGTCACTCAAATTGACAAATGGACAGTGATGCCGAACTTAAAGTTACAAACTATTAAGTTCACAAGAAAGATAATCGAAGACCGTCTGCCTAAACTACAGAGAAAGTTCTTCCTATTTGAGGCGAAAGATATTCCAGAAGCTCCCATAGTTTTGGTGCAGTTTCTAGGAAAATGTATTCGTTGTCTTAAAACAGAAGAAGGAAATTCATCAACGAAGACATGAAATACTATTTTGGATAATTTCATCATTGAAATTAATCAAAGAAGATAAATATAGAAATATAAACGGTTCAGTATTTCAAATTCATGTAACTGTTAGTCTTCGGAAGTTAGTTAATCACCAATAGAAAAAAGGTTTGGTGATCATGTATAAATATAATTTCCCAAGACTGAGAAGAGGCTTTTTGTTTTTTGGGAGCCAATTGTATTAGAAGTTTTCCAATT
Organism: Picea mariana; assembly: GCA_032191745.1. NCBI lineage: Eukaryota > Viridiplantae > Streptophyta > Pinopsida > Pinales > Pinaceae > Picea > Picea mariana. Next base: position 3,120 of record JASDQU010293554.1, read on the forward strand.
TATAATGATATAGATAATGCAGAAGAGATTTTGAATTCTGTCAACTTGAAGCTACGTGTTCCTCTACTCTGTTTTCAATATCTTTCAACATCTTTCTTTCCATGTCTTTCTAATGAATGATCAACTATAGTTTAATTTAAAATTCTACTGTAGTTTGAATTTATTTGATTATCTAATCATTTACAGTTTTTCCTCTGTGATTGCTATCAACAGTTTCAAGACCTGTAGGTCATTTGGATGGTTATATTTATACTTCATTAGAAATCTCATTTTTCTCTCCTTCTTCTGTTATGATATGAGATTCTTTCATGATTAAAGCCTCATATTTTTCGACAGCGTTACTTTGTTATTATTTTACTATTCTCAAATTGTTTCAAGTACAGGAAACAACCTCTACTATTATTGTGTTATTATTTTGAGTTCCGAAATTCCTTTTCTATTTCATCCCTCAAAACTTAAGCAAAAAATCTTTAAAATTTTTATAATTCAATAAAATTTTACTCCTCATGACTGTCCCAAATAATAGACAGCCTAACATAGAACCTGGCCTTCAAGATCAAAGTAGCATTGCTTTGAACTTATTTAATACTATCCTGCAAACAACAACTACTCGGGTCAGATTAGAATGCTCATGGGCAGTTATCGAGAGAGATATTAACATCCAAGAACAATGGGAAGCTAGACATAGACAGTTGAGAAACCAACTCTGATTTACCCTTCACAATTGATTCTTACCCCTTAATTCTCTTTATCTTTTCAGATGCCTTGACGGTATACTTTAGAGCATTAAAGTATAAACTCAAGAACAACATCTTTTTGGCGTCGTTGCCGGGGACCGAAGAAACAAAACTTTTCCCTGGGAAGAACGACATTGACACTTTCTTTCTTTGATAGTGAACAAAGATAAAAAAACCTTCTAAGGCTACTTTCATTTTTTCACTTGGTGAATCCACGATAAGTAAACTAGCTTTTAGCTGAAAGAACACCAGAAAGAACCCAGATGACAAGTAGACCTCGCCAATCTCTGATCCAGAAAAGATTTTAAAATCAAGAATATCCCTTAAACAAATCATTTCACCCATACATACTATTTGTCAGCCTGATTTTACGCAGTTGAACGTAAAGGAAACACTTGAGAGATCCGTCTCGCTTCCCCCTTTAAACAATATGTTCTCTTTTCCTGAAGAGTATACCCCAAACTTCCATGAACCTTCTCCTCACACACTCCGAGTTTTAATCTCAAATCCATTAATGGCTACACAAGGAGGCGCAGGAGCTGAAGGCGGTGCCCCAGGAGGACCAGCAGGCGACCAAGCACCGCTTTCTAGAATCTTTTCTAAGGTACCCCCCTTTTCCTCCCAGTTCCCTTACATGACCTTCCCAAAAATTCTATGAAAATCCTTCCCAAATTTACAGGGGAAGGAGATTTAACCGCTCAAGAACACACAAATTTCTTTGACCAATTTGCCGACATCCTTGGAATCGAACACAAATATGTCTATTCTAGACTCCTCGTTTAGACTTTCGAAGGACAAGTGAGGACCTGGTTCTGAGCCTTAGCTCCAGGATCTCTAAGATCTTACGAAGAACTTGAAAATTCTTTTATCAGACAATGGGGGGAGAGGAGAGACCACCTCTATTACCTAACTGAATTCAGAGCCCTTAGAAAGACAAACTCAGAATCAGTTCTCGAGTTCACGCAAAGGTTTAACAAGTTGTATAATAAAATCCCAATTGAGGTCAAACCTTCTCAACCCGCAGCAAAGGTGACTTTCGCTGGAGCCTTTGATCCTGATTTCACTAAATTATTGAGAGAAAGGAGATCAACAGATATCATGAACATGCAAGATGATGCCCTAGAAATCGAATCGAACATGATGGCATCAGGGAAATTAAAAGCAAAAATAGAAACCGGGAACAAAGAAAATAGGAAATTCAAAGAACAAGGTGGATGTTCAGGATCGAGGAAATCCTCAAGAGATAAAATAGACGAGATGGCTAAGATAATTAGAGAGTTGTCAAATAAGATCTCAAAAATGGAACTCGATAAATAAAAAAGAGATCATTTTCCTAGGAAGGATTTCAGAAGGAATCCTAATCCTCAAGCCCCACAAAAAACAATTAAGAATGAGGATCAAAAAATCCCAACCCCCTTCAAAAGTGAAAACTTCATTGGAGAGGAAGACCTAGAAGATTTTGAAGAGTTAGATGAGGATATAAATAATCTTGGCGACGATAGTAAATCACCCTATTTATCAAGACAAGATTACGAAAAATCTTTAAATAAAGAAATTAGATCGGAAGACGATGTTAGCAACGATACTTCTGAAGATTTGACCTATCAAGGTATCGCAGATGATATTATAGATGAATTACACGAGAAATACAATTTAAGACCTAGGAACAAGAGTCTTCCAACTGCCCCAACAAAAAAGATCTTGCCTAGGGGAAAAACTGATGAAGTGGCTCCAAAGGTTGTTGAGAAACAGACTGCAAAAACCCACACCGCTGACACGCAACCTGTCAATTCAAAGTCAATAGGAACACCCGCCATGAAAACACAGGTCCCTGTGAGTGAAACCAAATCCGCACTACAAAGAAAAGCTGAAAAGAAAGGAATGGAGGCCCCAAACATAGAGAGCGACAAGGCCCTGGGAAATTTTAGTCTGGAAAATGAAATAAACAAAATCAAAATCCCTATCCCACTTGTTGAACTGGCTAAAAATCCCATGTACAGAAAACAAATTGCCAAGATGATTAGCCTTTCAGAAGACGAAAGCCAAGATGATGTCATCAACTTAGAATATGACAAGCCAAACATAGTTTTTGGTCCACATGTCGAAGGTGCGAAGGACACTGTTGCCCTCTTCTATATCACGTTAACCTTGTTTGACCACCTACTCCATAATTGCATGCTTCATTCTGGAGCATCCCACAATGTGATGCCTAAAGCCATTATGGATAAATTAGTTCTTGAAATCACTAGGCCTTATGGAGATTTATATTCAGTTGATTCAAGAAAAGTCAAATGCATAGGCATGATTAAAGACCTAGTGGTAAACCTGGCACAAATACCTGCAAAAAACATTCTTATGGACGTAGTGGTCATCGATATCTCTCCAAAATATGGTATGTTGTCATCTAGGTCATGGGGTGCCAAGCTTGGAGGATCTCTCCAGCTTGACATGACATATGCTACGATTCTAGTTTTTGGAGGACAGTACACACGTCTATACAGAGAAACTAGGTTGGCATTCATGGTAGGTGATCCACATAACCCAAATAACCACCCTGTATATATTGTTGATCAAGATTTAGGTAATTGTATCTTATCCATTGATGATGATATTGATGTAGATATAGATGAAAGTTGTATAGAAGAGAAAACAGAAAAAGAAAAAAAGAAAAAAAATGTATATAGCACTGGTGTATGGAAAATGTTTTTTGACAGTGCTTCATCCTACTTTGGAGCTAGAGCAGGAGCACTCCTTGTGGCTCCTGATGATCAATTTGTAATCCCCTTTTCCTATAGGCTACAGTGGAGTGTGGACTGCACAAATAATGTATGCGAGTATGAAGCCTTAGTGTTAGGATTAGAAGCCGCTAGGAGAATGAAAATAAAAACCTCGAAGTCTTTGGTGATGCTGAGCTAATTATAAAATAGGTAAACCGACAGTACTAGGCCAAACATCCTAGGTTGAGGTCCTATAGGAATTGCATCTGGGATCTGATTGACAATTTCTTCTCCTCTGTCAAGGTTCATTTCATTCCAAGAACTGAAAAACAATAGGCTGATGCATTAGCCAAAGAAGCCTCAACATTCACACCTCCCACTGTGTTTAAACTTAAGTACCACATAAAAATGAGACACCAACCTTCTATACCAAATAATGTACAGCATTGGCAATTCTTTGAGGACGATGAACAGCTTTGCAAATTTTTAGAATCGATAGACGAGTTTGCTGAAACGAACGCTGACCAAGAAAACCAAAATGATCCTATTTGGATTATGCAGGAAGGGGAGGATCCTCAAGAGTTCCACAATAAAATCGTGAATCACCAAATGCTCGTTCTTAAAAATAACTAGATCCCCAAGGGCATGTTTCCCTTGGAAATATTATTCAATCAAGATGATATCCCTTCAAGATCCACTCTAGAGCCTCAACCTGAAGAGGTTGAGGACTGTGACATAGGTACTAAAGAAAACCCTCGGTTGGTGAAACTATCCAAATATCTATCCCCATAAATCAAAAGTAAATACGCGAAGTTACTTAGAAAGTACAAGGATATTTTCGCTTGGTCATATGAAGAGTTGAGAACCTATGACCGCACTGTGATTGAACATAAGATACCCCTGAAGCCTGGTGTCAAACCCTTTAGAAAAAAACTTAGACAAATCAATCCTATTTTATTGTCTGTGGTCGAAAGGGAAGTCAAAAAGCTCCTGGATACAAAAATAATCGTACCACTGAGATACTCTGATTGGGTAGCAAACTTGGTCTTGGTTAGAAAGAAAAATGGGGAAATTAGACTATGTGTTGACTTTAGAAATTTAAATAAGTCCTCCCTAAAAGACAATTACCCCCTACCCAAAATGGATCACGTTTTAGAAAAATTAGTTGGGGAAAATAAGATGTCGATGATCAATGGGTTTTCTGGGTACAATCAGATTGCCGTCAGCGAACACAATAAAGAAAAAACAGCCTTCACCACCCCTTGGGGTACGTTTATGTATGACAAGATGCCTTTTGGTTTAATGAATGCAGGTGCTACTTTCCAACGTGCTATGGATATCACTTTCATTGGCGAAAGGGACAAATTTGTGGTTATCTATCTTGATGATCTAACCATTTTTTCTAAATCTGATGAAGATCATCTGATACATCTCAAGCAGACGTTTGAGAAATGCCACAGGTTTGGTTTGTCTTTAAACCCCAAAAAGTATCACTTTGCTATGTAAGAAGGTAAACTCTTGGGCCATATTGTGTCTCGAGATGGAATTAAAATTGATACTAAAAGAGTTGAAGCTATAGACACAATAAATATCCCTAGGAATGTAAAAGAAATTCAGTCATTCTTAGGAAAAATAAATTTTTTGAGGAGATTTATCCCAAATTTTGCTGAAATCGTGAAGTTGATCACAGATATGCTAAAGAAAAACAACGAAGTGAAATGGACAGTAGAAGCCAAAACATTGTTTTCACACATCAAGAAGGTTATAAGTGAGGCACCCGTACTGGTAAGCCTTGATTATCTAAAGGATTTTCTTATTTTCTCATTCACCTCCGAACACACACTTGTTGCAGTACTCCAAAAAAATGAAGAAGGTTTCGAGAAACCGATAGCCTTTTTTAGCAAAAGTCTTAGAGACGCTGAACTTAGATATGATATAATGGAAAAACAAGAATATGCTATGGTGAAGGTGTTAAAGGCTTTCAGAACCTACGTGTTTCATTCCAAGGTAATTGCGTACATACCCACTAGCTCCGTAAAAGACATTTTGGTTCAGTCCGACAGTGATGGCAAGAGAGGATGGTGGCTTGCCAAAATTCAAGAATTTGACTTGGATATAAAACCAATGAGACTAGTAAAGGGACAAGGTTTGGCTAAACTCTCAGCTAAATCAAATTTCAGAGCTCTTGGAATAAATGGTCTACAGGGAGGTGAAGAGTGTGTGGACATGAACGAGCTCGATGAACAAATAACTGAAATCAAAATCGAAGAGAAGTTTTCTTCATCAGATTGGTACAAAGACATAGTGTCCTACCTATTGACCTTGAAGTGCCCAAGTGACTTAGCCCCACCTAAAGCCATAACGCTGAAGCTGCATGCGGTCAAGTACTGTATATCCGAAAGACAATTGTATTGGAAGGACCCACTTGGCTTCCTGTTGGTTTGTTTGGTTGAATCAGAAATAGAGAAGGTTATAAGCCAATTTCACGAAGGAGTGTGTGGAGGACATCACGCCTGGAGGGAAACAACTTATAAGATCCTGAGGGCAGGATATTATTGGCCCAAACTTTTCTCATATGTTAACGCCAAGGTCCGAGCTTGCAACCCTTGCCAATTGTTCGCAGACAAGCATAAACTCCTAGTGATGCCATTAGTTCCGGTCAAAATGGAAGCCCCTTTTCAGCAATGGGGATTAGATTTCATAGGCGAAATTAATCCTCATTCTAGCGCTCAACATAAATGGATCCTGACTGCTACAGATTACTTCACCAAATGGGTGGAGGCTATTCCAACTAGAAGGGCTACAGATTCGGTGGTAATAGATTTCTTAGAAGAGAACATTATGTCTAGATTCGGTTGCCCGCAAAAGATAGTCACAGATAATGCCCAGGCCTTTAAATCTATGGCTATGGTCAGTTTTTGCCAAAAGTACAATATCGTGCTTGGTCATTCCACGACATATTACCCCTAGGGAAATGGGCTAGTTGAGTCTTCAAACAAGAGCCTAATCAATATAATTAAGAAAGTGTTGAGCGAAAACAAGAAATCTTGGCATGTGCATTTGAAATACGCTTTGTGGGAAAATCGGATAGGCACAAAAAATTCTATCGGCACTTCTCATTTCCAAATGGTGTACGGGAATGACGTAGTATTACCTATAAATCTAGCGCTTCCCGTAATAAAACTTTGGCAAGATGAGAAAGAAGAACCAAATCATGTCACAAGAAGAATAAACTAGCTGATTGAAGTTCAACAACACAGGGCCGAAGTGGACGAAAGGTTGTAGAAATACCAGGACAACATGAAAGCGCTATTCTATCGTAAGGCCAAAGATAGAGAATTTCTCCCCGGAGATTTGGTTTTAAAATGGGATGCTAGGAAGAAGGACTCGACAAAACATGGTAAATTCCATCACATGTGGTACGGACTGTTCAAGGTTACAACTCCTGAAGGAAAAAATTCGTTTCTGTTAGAGAATTTGGACGGTAAAATCCTCATTGCCCCTAGCAACGAGTGTTATTTAAAACACTATATGGAATAATTGGTTTCCAAAATTTCCACTGTATATACCGGTTTGTGTTTTCTTTTTTATTTCATAATTTTTTTTGGTAAGTCTACTTTCGTCAAAAATAAAATAGGTCAATGTTTTTCTAGAAGTAGAGATACGAAATTTCCAATGCATTTAATTCTTTTAAAGCCCTGATACTCTTCGTATTGTTCCCTTACAGGATCTCGGCTTGCATCCCAAACAAGCAAAAGGAGAAAACAGACGACCATATATCGGAAGATAAATTCACCGAAAACAGGTGATAGAAAAGATTTTTCGTTATTTCAAGAGAGAACGAAAATGGTAACGCAAAGGTGCGAATTCCAGAGAAGTCTATTTTCAAACGAAGGTCTCTAAAGCATGGTGATGGTCTTGTAAGTGTGATATGTCACTAAAAGAATGAGTTCTTACTCTGGGTCCTAAAAATTTCACCTATATAAATATAAGAGGTAATTAAAATAAACAGAGAGAGTAAAGGGTCTCTGAGAAAGGGTTCCAAGAGTTGGGTTTAATTCATGACCCCTGTTTTTTGATTTCCAGGTCTTTCTCTATCGCCCCTTTCTACCCTCGGTTTTGCCTTCTTAAAAAACCAAGCATTTTTCCGGGTTTCCCACAGAGGGAGAAGAGATTACGTCTTAGCTTTGGAAGCTGGAAAATAGATCTTAAAAGGTAAGCTAGTCCTCATAACTCCTCACTCTTCGACTAAACAAAGTTATGCGTAGGTTGATCCTGACTCTCCTAGGTTTCTTAACAGTTTCTAAGGATTGAGGCTTGCTCGAAGGAAGGCCCATGGAAGTAATTTTTCCCATTTTCTCTACGGGTTAAGGTGCTTTGAAAGTTAAGAAAAGGTTGGTCCAGGGTAATCAAAGCAAGTTGACAGACCTCCACAACAAATTTTACATAGGTATCATCCCTGGCATACTTAGTACCACTGATTGCCCCCAATTTGTGTTCAAAAAGTAAAATATAAGACAGACGGTGAAAGGAAATTCATATTTGATTGCCCCCATCTGGTCCAAGAAGACGATGAAAGGAAATTCATAAATGATTTCCCTCGTCTCAGCATTTAAATGCATAATTATGATTCGAAGTGGTGAATGGAAATTCAGTAAAATGGGACAGATAACTTCACTGGGGTACTGAAAAAGATCAGTGGAAGTGAAGCAATATCTGAGGTATCTGTAAGGTTGTCATACATAAATTTCACTCTACTCTAGTTACTAGCCTTTTCGAAACCGGATCTGCATCCCAAGTTCAGACAGGGCTCCATGATTAAAAGCATGAAATATACTTCGTTTGATGCAAGCCAAGAGCCGCAAGATCTATTGGATTTCCTAGTATTGTTTTGATCATCTCCAGGCAGACCTAAATTCAGTAGCGAGAAGGAGAAGATCACAAATGGGGTTGCAGCTGATTTTACAACATTGAAAGTTTTGAAAAGATTTTCAGAAGTAAAGACATAATCTCTTTTTCCCTCTGTATCCCCTTCATAAGAAAGTTCCACAGAAAGAAGCCTTTGACTCCATTTACCCAATAAAGGAACTAAGTCTACTCGTTCTCCTCGTCCCACAAGGAGATGAGGTCCCCAATTGGAGCCTATGTTGAAACAATTTTTAAAGTTTTTATCTCCAAGACTAAAAATTTCCTTTTTCGGGTTTCGGCTTTTCATAAAGCATAACCCTCGCTATCATTTCCAAAATACGGTATCGAAATCCTGACAATCTGTATTCTTTAAATAATAAAAGGTGGAAAATTAAATTGTCTTTAAATTTTGACGCACGTTCTTTAAGAAGCATGACAAACTTAAAACCTAAAGGAGTTAAGACTAACTTTTAAAAAAAAATTCAGGATTCGGGGTTTACTGAGAACATATGTTTTAATACATATCTAATCATAGAATCCCGATCCCCGATTTCCCTAAAGAATGGAAGTTAGTTTTGATTAATTAATTTACTAATACGATAGTTAAGTCCTAAAACCTAATCTTATCGTGATTTTAGAATTTCGAGAATCGGGGTTCAGCGATAACATACCTCTTGTCAACATGATCCCCGAAATCATAAAACGTGAAGTATCG
>JASDQU010293555.1:0-10903 GCA_032191745.1 Picea mariana
AACCTCTGTGTATAATGGTTTGTTGTTTTTCATTGCATTTCAGATCTTCAAATATGTTAATGGCTGTATAATGCACTTTCTTTTCTCGTACTTTCGTTAAGTTTCCCAATGGTTAATAAATGCATGCTAAGTTAAAAACTCAACCATAGTCATTTCGAAAAATCCTGACGGATCAGATTTCTACGCACATCCGTTTGAGTAGAATGATTACAATGAGGCTCCAGAGGCCTTTTTAACATTACTCATGAATGCCAAAACCCTAGACATCCAAAAACCTAACCCTAGTAGATGAAACGCCAAAAGTTGTGTGGGCCTCAATGGGTAAGTTGGTACCTCAACTTCTCGGGGTTGTAAATTTTGCATACGACCTACGTTTTAGGCGCGTGATAGCCCGTTGGAAAGGTCTTTCAGAGAAATACACATTCTGCTGTCAAACTTTGACTCCCTCTATAGTTTGACTGTGGCGAGCCAAAAAAACATTGTTTAGGTCTCCAAAACGACCCTAGAAGTACAACAAGATGTGATGACATGAAAACATACAAAATAAGGCAGTTGGATTATGTGAGAGGCCACCAATATCCACCTCAAAGATGTGTAGGATTTCAGACAACCTGAGAAGTGTAAAACCCACCATTACAAAGAAGTACATAAGAACATGTTGAACTAAAAAGGAGCCAGTTGGAATAGGTGGGTGGCCACCAATATCCACCTGGATCAGTCCTCCCTCCTTAGGAAGAAATGGTCTCCAATGGGTTGAGTGCCCCTAGCAGGTGAGGAAATTTCTGCTGAATTTGGCCCCGGGTGAGCCATTTTCCTTGGTGCAAGAGTTTCCTTGCCTTAACAACTTGATAAAGTTGGATCCTCTATTGTCAAGTGCCCTTGACCTGTGTGTCCACTATCTAATCAGTGGATGCTTGTTCCATGCAGTCAAGGTTGGTGTCAAGTGTTCTGCAATATCTGAGGTGTCCAATAATGGTTGAAAATATGGTCGGAGGAGGTCAACATTGAACATTGGGTGCAAACCAAGGAAGGGGGGAGTGTTGAGCTCAAAAGCATTGTCTCCCACAACCTTGGTGATAGTGTAAGGTCCACAGCGAAGTGGACAAAGGTTTCAATGGGGCCCTGCAAGGCATTCTGTCTGAAAATGTAGCCGGACCTTATCTCTCACCTGAAACTTGTGCGGTACTCGGTGTTGATCATAGCGTTGCTTATACTTAGCATTAGCTTTCTACAAAATCTTACGGGCCTATTGGTGGATGTGTTGAATATGCTCAATGAATCTAGTGGCTTTGTCGGCCTCAAACTGAACATGGGAAGATTTTGTCTATGTGGTTGCAAGAGGTAGTGCAACATCAATGGGACCCAAGGGTTGGAATCCCAACCCCACCTAAAATGGGCTATGGTTGGTGGAGCTATGGAGAGCCCTGTGGTAGTTGTGCTAACCATATGGAAGACTCTCATCCCATGTATGTGGATGCTGAGAGTTATACATGCGCATAATGTGCACAATCATTCGATTGACGACCTATGTCTGGCCATTGGTTTGAGGGTGGATGGCAGTGGATTTAGTGAGTTTGGTTTCCAACAATGACTAGAGACTCAACCAAAATGTGTTGAGGAACCTGCTATCTCGATCAGAGATGATGGTCTATGGTATCCCAAAATGGACCCATATTTGTTCGAAGAAGAGCTTGGCAGTATCTGTCGTTGTGATGCTCTTCTTGTAGGCTATGAGAATGGCCATCTTTGAAAATCGATCAACCACCAAAAATATGCAATTGTTGCCTTGCTTAGTGCATGGAAGGCCAGACATGTAATCCATCGAGATGGATTCCCAAGGCCTCTCAGGAGTAGGAAGAGGGGTGTACAAGCCTTGCTTCTTGATGACTAGCTTGGAAATGGCACAGGTAGTGCAAGATCTGATATACTTGTTGATGTCCTGTCGAAGTTTTGGCCAATAAGAATGTTTTTATAGAACGAACATAGTTTTCTCCATGCCAAATGTCCTGCCATCTGACTTTAGTGAGTTTCCCAAATCAGCTTCGCACACTTGCTTGCTGGAACACAGAGGTGGCCCCAATGGCATAACAGTTCGTCATGAAGGTGAAAATCGGTGACATTCGCTCATGTACCCAAGAGTTGATAGGTGGTGGCAAAGTCAAGATTTTGTTGATAAAGTTGGGGCCACTCAAATGTCTCATGCCCACAGGAATGGAGCACGGTGGTGAGTGCATCCACGGGAGGATGAATGAGGTAGCCAGGGACACAATTTGTGCTCCCTGTCTTATACTTGATGTTGAGATGGAACTGTTGTAGGTATGTGGACCACTTCGGATGGCGGTTGTTCTGCAACTTCCCATGTGTCTATATGAACTGCAGAGGCTTGTGATCAGTGTAGATGATCATCTCCTTTCCTGAAATGTAATGTTTCCAGTAACGACAGGCTTGTACAATGGAATGCATTTCCTTGTCATAGGTGGGGTATTTTTGGATAGTATTTGAGAGTGTTTCACTATGGTATGCTATCGGATGACTGTGCTGAGTGAGAACTGTGCCTACAGCATAGTCGGATGCATCAATCTCAATCTCGAATGGTTGTTGCAAATCGGGTAAGGAGAGTATTGGATCTGAGAACAAGGGATGCTTTAGATCATCAAATGCTCATTGTTGTGTCTTCCCCCATGTGAAATTTTCCTTGCCACCACCCTTGGTCACTTGGTTGAGGGCCCATGCAATATGGGAGAATCCCAACACGAACAGTCGGTAGAAGTTGGCAAGTCCCAAGATGCTCTGAAGCTCAGTTGGCGTGGTTGGGGCTAGCCAGTCACGGATGACTTAGATATTAGATGGATCCACAAGTACCCCATGTTCATCAACAATGCCGCCCAAGTATTGGGCCATGTTCATGTCAAAGGACCATTTTCCCAAGTTGGCATATAGCTTTTCCTGCCGTAGAGTGCTCAAAACTTGTTGAATATGCTACATGTGCTCCTCCCAAGTTCTGTTGAAGATGAGGATGTCATCCAGATATGCCACCACAAAAACGTTGGTGAAGGGTCTCAATACATCATCCATAAACCTCATGAAAGTAGCTGGTGTATTTGTTAGGCCAATCGACATGACCAATGATTCGAAGAGACCTTCTTTAGATTTGAAATTTGTCTTCCATACATCAGTCGGTTCGATGGGAACCTGATGGTAGCCAGACTTTCAGTCAATATTGTTGAAGAACTTGCCCCCCTTGAATTGGTCAAGAAGGTCATCAATTCGGGGAATTGGGTACCAGGTCCTGACTGCGATTTTGTTTGATGTTTTGTAATCAATGCAAAGCCGCCAGGTGCCATCTTTCTTCTGCACCAGTATAATCGGGCTTCCGCAAGGGGAGGTGTTGGGGCTAATGTGCCCCTTTTGAAGCAACTCTTGGATCTGACGCTTGATTTCATCATTTTCCATTAGTGACGGATGATAAACTGGTCCATTAGGCAGAGGTGAATCGAGATTTAGATCAATTGGATGCTTGACTTGGCAGTGCATTGGTACCCTGGTGGGTGAGGAGAAGATGTCTCTGTACTCTTCCGTGATTATGTCGACTTGCTTCTGTTGCAAAGAGAGGCTTTGTGTAGAGGTCACGGATGTGGCAACGACTTTTTCTTATTGTGAGCATGGATCACAAAGAAGACGAACTTCCTGGTCTGTGAAATGACCTTACTACATTGCTTAACAAAGATTAAAGAAATAACAATAGGTGATGTTACCTCTGGTATCCTATACAATTGTTTACCCAAAGTAATAATAACATTGCAGGGTCTAGAATCATACACAACATGTCATTTCCACAAATATGGTTGTCCTAAAATAACATCACAAACTTCAAGGGGAGCAATATCACACAATACCTCATCTTTGAAGGGCTTGATGCCGTAGGGCAGACGACATTGTTGGTTGTCGTGAAGATATCTTCCTTGGTGAAGCCACTCGATGGCGTAGGCCTACGAATGCAGTGTCATCGAAAGGTCCAACCGTTTGATGACCTCTGTTGATATCAGGTTCTTCTGACTACCGCTATCAATAATGAAATGAAGCACATCCCCCTTTACCCACATATGTGAGTGAAAGAGGCATTCCCTTTCATCTAATTCACTTGGTTGGAATTTGGTGGTAGCAACAATGGCGTTGCGTTCGACATTGACAATCCACTTCCCTCCTTCTGGATTTGATTCAGAGTTAGAATCGTCCTTTGACTCAGAAGTTTTCTGCTTGGCCACTAGTGACTGCTTGGAGCGACATTCTTCGGTGTTGTGCCAAAAGCTTTTATGGTATTCACACCACTTGCCCGTGTCTTTCTTCAACTTCTCATTACTCTTCTTGTGTTGCATATTGGACTGGTTGTCCTGAGATTGTCCATCTTTGCTCTGTCCCTTGTTTTGTGAGTTGGGGCCGCCTTTTACCTGCTTCGGCTATGAGGAGTTTGCAGATCCAAACTCTCGCCTCTTTTGCTTAAATTTTTGCTCGATCTTGACAACATATCTATAAGTCGTACCCAATGATGTGATGTCCTGAAACTCCATTTATGTTTTAATGTATCTATGCAGACATCCGCAGTATTTTTGCACCAGATGTCATTCAGAGTCTTTAATACCCAATTTGGTGCGCAGGGTATGGAAAATATTGGTGAAATCTAGTACTGTTTGGTTCCTTTCCTGACGCAGGATGGTCCATCTTATGCATTGGTCCTCGCAACTGCCAACATGGTAGTATTGTTCTTTAATGGCATCCTTGAAAGAATCCCGCAAATATTATTTATTCCTCTATGGCCCTTTGCTCAAAGTAAGTATCCCACCAATCCTTAACACGGGGGACGACCTTGAGGAGTACAAAAGTAATATTTTCCCTATCGAAAAAATTGTGGACCGAAAAATACCCTTCGAGTAGATTCAACCATTTATCAACAACATCTACATCTATCGGTCCTTCAAATAATGAAATATCAAATTTACTTGTACCTTGAAGGGGGTTGCATGGTCGCTTGATGAAGATGAGTTTCACGCGGGCAACCGCTGAAGGATCTATGCAAATTTGTCCATCATTTCGTTGCTTTGTCGTGCAAGGGCTTCCTCAAGCAACATTTTAAAAGGATATCTTGCTCCATCATCTTTATTTTCATCCCCCATGGGTTGTTGTCAGGCTCGATGCGACCAATCTTGCTAAGGCTCGATTGGTTTGAGTCCCAACTTCTTGTACCCAGATCTCTTCGGGGACATGCACGAAGAAAAATAAATGACGAGCAGACCACTCTGATACCACTGATCCAGCTTTATGAGCATAACAAAATGAATAATAAACTGAATATAATAACACAGAGATACAAAGTGCAATAACAGATATCCAGTGAACAATAACTTCTATTGAATAAATAAAATAAAACTGTAAAACTGCAGAACTGAAAACAACATGCTCGAATGGTGGTAGTTATGTCTAAGAAGAGATGTGGTTGCTATGCGCATCCATCTGAGAAGAATGATTACAGTGAGGCTCCAGAGGCCTTTTTAACATTACTCATGAATGGAAAAACCCTATACATCCAAAAATCTCACCCTAGGGGATGAAACGCCAAAATTTATGTGGGCCCCGATGGGTAAGTTGGTACCTCAACTTCCCGGGGTCATAACTTTTGTATACAACCTCTGTTTTAGGTGCGTGATAGCCCATTGGAAAGGTCTTTTTGAGAACTACATATTATGCCATTAAACTTTGCCTCTATCTACAGTTTGACCGTAGAAAGTAAAAAAAACACTGTTTAGGGTCCCAAAACGACTCTGGAAGTACAGAAAGATGTACTGACATGAAAACTTCCAAAATAATCCAATTGGATTAGGTGGGTGACCACCAATCTCCACCTAGTAGCTGTGTAGGGCTTCAGACAACTCCGACAATGTAGAACCCACAATTACAAAGAATTATAGAACGATGTGCTGAACTAAAACTGTCAAAAGGAGCTAGTTGGAATAGGTGGGTGGGCACCAATATCCACCTAGATCATGTAAGGAACCATCCTTCCTCTTGAAAAATATTATCGGTGCACCCCAAGGTGAGACACTAGACCTTATTATCCCTAAGTCAAGTAGTTCCTTCAACTGCATCTGCAACTCACAAAGTTCTGGCAATGTCATCATATACAGTGTCCTGAAATTGGCTGCACACCAGGTTTTAGCTCAATGGTAAAATCAAGCTCCTTCTCAGGAGGAAATCCTGGCAACCCTTTGGAAAAACATCCTTAAATTTTGAAAAATTGGATATTGATATATAGAGGATCCTTTCCCTTCATTGATTTCTTCCATTACATATAATCGACAACCTTGCCTCATGCAACGTTTAACCTTCATTGTCGAGATAAAGCGTAGAGACGCCTTCCTCTGTATACCATGGATCTCTACTAACCTTCCTTCATCATCAACAAAAGACACCCTCTTCATGAAACAATCTACCATAGCTCGATGGGATTCTAACCAATTCATCCCAATGATTAGATCATATGTCCCTAGGGCAATGACATACACCTTCAACCTAGTAGTATACACTCTTAGATCTACAAGACAATTATTGAAGCTAAGTCAAACTGCTTGTTTTTCCCCCAAATCCATCTCGAATTGTTTGAAGTCATCGTGCTCATAGGCTGCCAACCCTCACTTTTCTAATGCACAAGGTGAAATGAAACTATTTGTAGCACCATAATCAAAGAAAATTTTAACATTGACATGGTTTAGCATACTCGACGACTCCACCACCGTGGATGGATGTTCTGCCTGACGATTATTGACCACTGCATAAATCTGGTGGCTACTACTCGCTCTTCCCATTGGGGCCTTTCCTTCTCTATGCACAAAGCTTGATTGTGACTCTAGACAACCACGTTGGAAGTGGGGTCCTCCACAACCCCAACAAATAACACGAGATGGAAGATGGACACTGCCACATGAAAGCCTATGAAATGAGTTCCTTCCCGTGGAGCCCCTGCCCCTACTAGTTGATCCCCAAGAAGGTCGTGGACATGCCTACGTTGTCGATGATGAGTGGGATGTTGTACTCGCTGCCATTTTTATACCTGCTACAACTGTTCTAGGTGCAACTCTATTCCCATAAGGGGGTGGCCTAGAGCTTCCTCCCCGTGAGAAGGTCTTAGGGGCCTTCCCCACGAATCTAGACGATTATGGAATAATTGATCTCATACCTCTATTTAAGCTCATATGCTCTTATGTGTAATGAGAAATTTTCACTACTTCAACTAATGACGATGGTTTCCACATCCATACCATGGCCCTTATCTTATGGTTTAACCCATACACAAAATGTTCTACTTGTCATTGATCGGTATCCATGTATGAGACATACTTTACTAACTCCATGAACTTGATTTCATACTCTTCAACAGTTCGGTTTCCTTGAATTAGAGCATGAAATGCTCCTACCTGCTATTCCTCATAGTAAGTAGGCAAATATTTTCTTCGAAACCTTTCCTCAAAAATCTCCCAAGAGACGGTGTATGGGGTAAGGTGCAACTGCCTCTCTAGATTACCCCACCAATTCAAGGCACTGTCTCTTAACTAAAAGATCGTTATCTTCACTTTTGACATGGAAGCATAGTCCTTCAAGGAAAAACATCTCATCATTCCTTCCAACCATGCCTCAACACGTTCACTTGCATGTCCCTCGACAAACTTTTGGAGTTTTATTTTCTGTAATTCTCTAGTGATGTCCCCTGGCGGAGGCCCTCTCTCTGAGTCCCTCGACCATTCAGGGTTACCCACTCCACATGGTGGGGGTTTCACTTCCATATATATTAACCGACGTCCCTTTAACGTGTCATTAATAACCTTTAAGGAGAGAAAAATGGGAGTGAGTTTGGGCGATGGTGGTGGTAGTGCTAGCATCAGTGGTCCCTGCGATGATGCCCCCTAGCCTCAATTTGCCTGAGTCCTAACCATCTTGAATAATTGAATTTGTATCAAATCAAATGCTTATCAGGAAAGGGTTTAAGGCATTCCATGTTTTACTCAAACTTATTCTTGCAAACATAGGGTTAGGCGTAAGTTTCTTTATACTTGTTTGTAAACAGACATTACTCCCATAAGGTAAGTGGTTAAAGTTCAAGGTTAAAAGCCTCTAATCTTGGCAACTTCATACAAGTATCCCATTATCTCTCTCACCTTGCTAGTTATGCTAGCGCTATCTTGTACTCGCTAATTACTCTAGCTTAAACCTTTAATGTGCATCAAATCCCCTTTGCTATCATTAACTCACTTTATTAACCATTAATATGGTTAACATTAGTTAAGTGACCTTCTATTATACCTTAACTTTACATTAATCATTAAATCAACCTTATGACTTTGACTTAATGTATAACTTTATAATAATATTTTTTTTTTGTAAATTAGATGAGAATCCTTCTATTCAATCCAGTAGAAAGTACAAAGTGATACAACGATTTGCTGGTGGGAAAGACCCCCCAGAGAGAGAACTGCTAAAAGAGAGCCACAATACAAGAAGAAACAATACAAGAAAGTGAGAAAGGGACAGATCATTGTGAAGGTCCCTTTCTGCCTTTTTTCTTACAAACATCAATCCAACCAGAGGAGTTAATAGGCTCAACAACTTTCGCCACCAAAAATAGATTGTCTGAGGAAATGCCATAATCTTGAGCTGCTGAAGCAGAGGGTGCTTCTTTGTCACTGTCTAAATTGTATGATTCATGGGGATGCTTCTGAGTCCCTGGGGGCAAGGCTGTGGCCATGATTGTGTCATTTGTTTCCTCCTTTTCAAGGGATGGGTGCAAAGATTTAGCTGATGGAATTGGAATTAGGACTTCTGAAGCTTCAAGAGTTTGTGTGGAAGCTGAGGGCTGGTGTTTTGGGTCTGTAGTTGGTTATTGAGCAAATGCTGGAGGCTATGAAGGCGAAGGAGTTGGTGCATCTTTGTGATTCTTCTCATTGTCAGAGGAAGGGTTCAGGCGGCTTTTGCGAAGATTTGGGACTTGCCAGCCATTAGCTTTTTTCCGTGCTCCAGGGGTCAAGGAAGGGATTGGGGATAGAGGACATGTTGCCTGGAGGTGCCCTGTTTGCTGACAAGAGCGACATCTGAAAGCAATGTTCTCATAATTGACCATCTGTGTGTACAAATCTCCCTCAGTCCAGTCAATAAGGATCCTATTCGGAAGCTCTTGACTTAGGTCGATTTCAACACATATGCGGGCGAAAGTGATGAAGCCTTTCGATATCCGATATGTGTCTGCCTTGATAAATCTACCCAATGTATTGCCCAGGGTAGATAAAAAAGAAGGAGAATAAAAATGCAGGAGTAGATTGGGTAGTCTTACCCAGACTAGTGTAAGCATGGTTGTCATGGTCAATGGATTGAAGTCAGGGAACCAGCTCTGCATGGAAAGACCAGATCTGCCCTAGAACCAAGGACCTTGCTCTAGCACATGTTGGCATTCAGCTTCTGTGGAAAATTTGATGATGAAGAACCCTTTGGAGCAAAAGAACAACTCATGTTCTGACGCCCAAGTCTTGTTAATCCATTCTCTTAGCGCAGGGGCCGAGGGCCATAGTCCATTGAAGCGACAAATGAGGGCTTTTGCCTGGTAGATAAAGGCATAGCCATGGACATGGGGATCTTCAACTTCTGCTATTGGGGGTTCTGTGGACTGCTCCACAATGAAGGCAGAACCAAAAAGCTCCTTTGCTCCTGAAGTTTCAGCCTTGAATCCCGAAGGAGCAAAGATCCTTGTTTTCACATCATGCTTGTAAGAGCTTGGATGAGTGAAGGAAGGCGCTCCTCCATGCAGATGAGAGGTGAGTGAAATGGTTTTATTTTTTAGATTCCCATAGTCCTGTAGCATAGAGCCATTCGCCAGCTACTGCCCTTCAAAGATTAGTCTTTGAAAACTAGGCGCAATACCTGTGGCCTGGTGAACTTGGGGTTTGAGCTAAAAAACGAAATCTGAATCTTAGGCTTGCAAATAGAGCGAAGATACGACAATGGTCTTTACAAAAAGAGGGAATCTTTCCTCAATCATGGAGCTAGCCTCAACGGGATAGTGAGACTGGAGCCTCGAACTTGTATCCCCCTTAGTTCGATTCCTGTTCGAATCCCCTAGGCACAGAAGGTCCCTAAAGTCTCCTAAAGCGGAATGGCTCCCGTGCTTTAGATCAAGGCTAGGTCGACAGCTAGGGTTTAGCACTTGCCATGCCCTCAGTCCCCTTCTAAGCTCTTATCCGGGCCCAAGTGGATGGTTCTCGCATTAGGGTTTCCCCTAGCGTTGTTGTTGTTTCTATTGTGACGATTGCTAACCTGCTCGACGAGATAATCTTTTTCTTCCCTCCTAGGGGTGATGGAAGCTCGACGAAGGCTTCTTCTAAGGGGTCTGGCTACGTTTCCTTCTTGGGAGCCTCCTCCGCCTACTGTTGCTGCGCCTTCTCGGTTGGGCTCACCATAAAGACCATTTCGGCGTCAGGCACCGCCTCCGTTCCATTGGTTTTAGCCGGTGATTGCTTCGGCCCTTTAGCTTCGACATCAATGGTGGGTGCTGGCTCAGTCTTTGGTGTTGTCTACTTGGCCTTAGTCCCTCCTGCTTTCTCCTTCTTGGGAGTAGGGTTTGCTATGACAGGTTTCTTGGTGAGGCGAAGCGTCATTTTTTCTCCAAAAAGTTTTTAAAAGAAAGTCGTGTTTAACTTTATAACAATATTAATCTTATGTATTAATTATCATTAATACGTCATTTACGTATAAATAAACTTCTCACCTTAGCATTCTAATAACCGTAATCCTTGTATAATAAATATGATTTATTATTATTATTTATTTATTAAATTTAATAATAATTTTAAAATAATATAACATAAAT
>JASDQU010293559.1:0-14281 GCA_032191745.1 Picea mariana
TCAGGTGTTGATATTATCATGAGAAAAATTTCCTTCACATTCATTTCAAAAGAATTTTTTAAATTTTATTTGAACTATAAGAAGAGTAGGGAATCATACCTTATTTTCCTTTTAAAATTTCATCAAGGTGGATCATTTGTTTATCACTTGTTTTTAGAGGAATCAAATGCTTGAAACATGAGTGTCGAGTTTTTATTCAGTCTCATCTCTTGTTCAACAAGATCTATTCTACAAAAGAAATGAAATACAAAATATCAGATAATCTTGTAGAATAGAGATGATATGTGATACAGATGTTTTTATTTTTCACTTTAATGATTTCAAGTAATCATAAATTTATTGAAAATATTTACAACACATGATTAAATGACTCGGGAAATTTACAAAAAGAAAAGAAAAAGTAGAAAATTAAAATGCCAATGTCAATCCAATATGATATATACAATGGAAATCTAAAATGTAACTACTGCATGAAATTTTTTAAATAATGCTCGTTGATAGGGGCCTCGAGAATCTCTCCATTAATATTTTCCAACGAGAATGATTTTTTTCCCTCAGCAGCTGCAATTTTGAAAGGTCTGAACTAGAGATGATCGAATTTTCCATGTTTCACCTCATCTTCATTTCTAGCTTCCGATTTTAAAACTAAATCGCGAGGAAGAAACTCCTTGTCTTTAGATTTTTTATCAAAAAGGGATTTCATATTATCCTGGTATTTTTGGAGCTTATCATCCACTTCTAAACTATTTTGCTGAACTTCGATGATTTGATTTATTCTTATCGTAACATCATTCGTTTCTTCATTCGTATCCTGCGAGAGTTTCATCACAGAGAGAGAAAGTTTAATAGGAAGAATAACATCAGTACCATAGACTAATTGGAAAGGATACATACCTATAGATTATTTTTGTGCTAATTTTGTTTGTCCATAAGGCGTATTTTAAGTGTATATGCCAAGATTTTTTGTTTTCTGTCAAAAATTTCTTGATTATAGTCATCAAACTCTTATTAGATGATTCGGCCAACCCATTTCCATGAGGATAATAAGTTGTATAATGAACAAAAATAATATTGTATTTCTGACAGAAATTGATCATTTCCATAGATTTAAAATCCTGAGCATTATCAGTAACTATTTTCTTAGGACAACCAAACCTTGCTAGGATGTTTTATTCCAAAAATTTTATCACTATTGAATCTGTAGCATTTTGAGTTGGAATGGGTTCAACCCATTTTGTAAAATAATCAGTAGCGGTTAGAATCCATCTATGTTGAGCACTTGATTGTAGATGAATGTTTTCAATGAAGTCTAGGCCCCATTGTTGGAAAGGATATTCATCTTTTACTGGAATTAAAGGTAAGGAAGGAAGATTTTGCTTACCAGCAAACAGTTGGCATGAATTTCAAGCTCTAACCCTTGCATTTACATCAGTAAATAATTTTGGCCAATAATATCCTACCCTTAAAATTGTGTAAGTCGTTTCTCTCTAAGCATGATGTCCTCCACATACTCCTTTGTGAAATTTGTCAATGACACCTTCTATTTCGGATTCTATCAAGAAACATAATAGGAATCCCAAAGGGTGTTTCCAATATAACTTTCCATCAATAATGCAATAATTAACTGCATGTAGCTTTAAATTTCTTTCTTTATAAGGAGTCATGTCATTTGGACATTGAAGAGTAACGACGTATGTAATAATATCATTGTACCAAGTAGAGGAAGAAAATTTGTCTTCAATCTGAATTACAGATGCTTGATCGTCAATTTCCTCTATATCTAGTAGAGGATCATGTGATTTGAAGTTATTTATTCCAAGTGCTAGAAAATTTGATTCGGCTAACATCCTTTCTAGACCTTGACCTTTCACTATTTTGGTTGGTTTCACTTCTAAATCAAACTCTTGAATTTTAGCCAGCCATCTACCTCTTCTTCCATCACTGTCTGGCTAAACCAAGATATCTTTAATTGCATTTTTTGGTACATAAGAAATTATTTTGGAGTGTAAGACATATGTTCAGAAAGCCTTGAGAGCCTTCACCATCGCATAAGCTTGTTTTTCGAGAATGCCATATATCAGCTATGCATCTCTAAGACTCTTTCTGAAAAAGGCTATTGGTTGTTTGAATCCTTCTTTGTTCTCCTGAAGGAGCATTGTTGCAATAGTATGTTCAGAAGCAAAGGAGAAGATTAAGAATTATTTTTTATAGTCAGGACTTACCAGTATTGGTGCTTCTCCTATGGATTTCTTAACACACTCTAAATATGCTTTGGCTTCCGCAATCCATTTTATTTCGTTGTCCTTTTTTAGCATGTCTATAATTAATTTGATCCTCAAAAAATTGATCTTACCTAAAAAAGATTGAATCTCTTTTCTATTTATAGGAATACTAATCAGGTCAATAGCCTCAACTCATTTAGGATCAACCTTAATTCCATCTTTTGAAACTATATGTCCTAAAAGTTTACCTTCCTGCATGGCAAAGAGTGATTTTTTGGGGTTCAAAGACAAACCAAACTTTCTGCACTTTTCAAAAGTTTTTCTGAGGTGCACCAAATGTTCTACATCAGAGTTAGAAAAAATTGTCAGATCGTCTAGATAAATAACAACAAACTTATCTCTCTCACTGGTGAATGTGATGTCCATTACTCTCTGGAAAGTTTCCCTTGCATGCATTAAACCAAAAGTTATTTTATCATACTGTTGATGGGCGAAACAGTCCGTCCGTCAATTGAGAGAGTGGAACCGGTCCGAGGTTGTCTAAATAACCCAAGCCGTTTGGAATGGACCACCCTAATGAGTTTAATGGCTCCTTTGGCCGCTCTAAGGTCTTTTAAGAAAACCAAAGAGAAACTAATCTAAACTAACTAAAACTAAAAATAACTAAAACAACCTAACGAAAATTAAAAAAAGGAAATAAACTAACTAACTAAAAACAAACAAACTAATTATTACACTAATCTAATTTAAACAAACTACTTATTCTAACTATTATATACAATCTAATTATTACAATTATAATAACTCAAATCAACTATCTAATTATCAACTGCAATATTACTTATTCACAAATGTACATTTTTTTTTGTTTGTTAATTTGTGCGAAACCTGTTGGCAACGCGATTAACCTATGGCTTGAGAAACCGCGACTCAGGGGCATCTAAACCGTCAAAATCACCTGGGGATCGCACCCGGCCTGAGCCACACCAACCCTTAACATGGTTGGATTTTTTGTCCCCGCAGGTTTCGAACCGGTGACTTTAACATCACGGAGTGGCTTAACAACACACTCCGTCACCGACTGTCCTACACCTCGGGGACGTTCACAAATGTACATTATAAACACTCTACAGATTTAATTAAAACCTGCAAAACTCATGTGTTTTCTGCCCTAAGACAGCAAGATATGTTTTTTGATTTTTTATATTTTATGAAAAAGAAATAAAACTACTGAAATTAAACGATCTAATGTAATTACTAAAATTAAACAACCTAATATAAATCTAATTAAAATTATTTCTAAACTAAACTACTTAATGAAAACAGCAAAGAAAAGACTAACTGACCTGGCAGCGCTCCTAATTTGTCCTGTGTGTGATGGCTCTGAAGCTGTTCGGCGGAAGTAAACTCGCACCGGATTGGTCCAAAAAAGCTTTTCGTAAACGATCAGTTGTGATGCTCTTCGAGTTGTTAACAGGACAAACAAGACATAAAAGATCATAACAATCTTATGATTATAAATTTTCACAATAAGGGAAACCTGTTATGCAAGAAACTTATATTTGATAATTCAATCAATGAAGAAGATAAACCTGTCATTCACAAACTGAATAATCAATTGTTATGTCTTTTATATATTTGGAAGAAACCAAATATGAATTACAGTGATTAAAATTGTATCATTTTCACATGATCTAGATAGCTAAAGTAGTCATAAATCATAAACAAATTGATATGCACAACATGAAACAGAAACATTGATATATTGAGAAGCTAAAGATATGAAAAAACACCAAATTCTTCTTCAGTTTGTATTAGAACTTCATATCCTTGTTCTCCCATGAATGAGGATGAACATTATTACAAAAATCATAAGTATATATAAGTTTCTCCACAGGGTAAAACCTCCCTGTGGATAATTATCAAACAGTTTTACATAATTTGGGAAAAATCCCAAAATCAACTAAACTAAGCAACTGAAATGAAAGTGAAATCTTTAAGATATCCTCCAACTGCTCATAAACTCAATTGCAATTTCGAATTTACCTGCAATAGAACACAAACATCAAATTAGAAGGATATTTCAGTAACAAAACACTAGAAAATTGATCCTACAGACTTAGCTACAGTATCATTTGATTTTGTAGCTAGTCTAAAATAGCATATAGAATCAAATAGAAATCAAATGAAATCTTTTTTTAAAAACACTCCAATTTAATTCGTTTTCAACAAACATTAAAATCAAATTACTAATGGCTCAAGCAAATGTATCATTCAAATCAAACCAACTCGAAAAGGATGCAATCGAGACAGGGTAAGAATGCTCTGTTTTTTCAGTTGCCATAAAATCAGGTCAAATCATAACTGGACTGTTTCATAAATGAAATCAATGGTGAACCAAATCGTATAAGATACTATGCAATTATAATCCAAACAATCATAATCGATTGGTTACTGCTGTGCAGTGTGCATAGGATTCATATCGTTTTGATCGAATGCCAATATAGAAAGGCTGTTACGATTATTATCAAAATGAAACATGCATAATAGCATCCACTAATCTTTGCCATAGACTTTGTTCTCTGAATGTCACATAGTTAACAGATATGACCAAAATAATGATCGTAACCATCCTCGACTCGTTATAGTCATAGCATAGATATCATTCAATCAAGTGTAAAGATATGTAAACTGTTTCGATTGTATTCAGAGGAAATCATACTCAAACGAATTTCATTATTGATCACCACATAGTCAACCGACAGGAGCGTAACAGAATTCATGATATAAAATGGGTAAATAATCAAAACAAATATGGCTGAGTTTAATTATAGAAACAAATCGCCATACTGGGCATAATCATTTCCGTTCAACAAATCAAATTTAAACAATATATTTATTGCAATATGAAACGAGTTGATAACGCGGTCAAACGATGTGAATTGAACGGTTTGCACTTTGGTTATGCATTAAGAGAATAATATTCGAATTCATCGAATCGGACATGGATTATAACATTATAATAGTTATGCTAACCACATCGTATAACCAATTCAAATCGAACCATTGACTGCGTTCAAAATGGGAATACCAGAAACGGCCTGTGTTTAGAAAATATTAACAACTTTGATTATCAACAAAGTATTCGATTAAAACAAATTACAACAAATCAAATCTATCCCATGATCACTCAAATCAAATCCAAATCCAATCGAAACTTAAAACAATAACAAAATTCGATTTATCAAAACAAAATTATATACAAAAATTGCACGCTTATCCAGAGTTTATGAATTTGTCATATAAACAGGTGATAATCATACCAGTGAGGTTGATCTAGCTACGCCAATTTTGAATTGACGAATGTTGTTTCCGACTCCACATTCTTGAACAAAATCAAACCAGTTGTTCGTTGCTTCTTATCAGTGGATGGCATCTTATCCTGTTGACTAGATAGCCTTGCAACTTGATCCTCCAGAGCATGAATTCTGGATTGTAGCATCGGCACATCAATGTAATACCTTTCCAACCATGTGCCACACTGATCACATGGTGGAGCAGCTGGTTGAGAGAGAGTGGGAAGGGGTTTCGACGAGTCACCAGGGGTTTCACAAGGCATTTTGATGCCGAGATAATTTGGATCATTTTGAAAACAAGGTGGCAGGTTCTTCACAAAATCATATGTGGGTTTATCACACAGACCTTCTGAATAGGGATACTCACTTGCTAGGTAGCGTTCAATCTCTAAGTTAGAATCTTCACTCACCATGATCGGGTCAAGGTTGACAGGAACTTTTGGTTTGTTTCTTGCCATGCGAGAGATTAACCGAGTGTTTTTCTTACCTTTAGAATTCGCAATGGGTTTGGCTTTAGGCCTTTTGGCCACGGGTTTAACAATTTCCACATCTATGGTCACAGAACCGGGTAGATCAATAGGTGGTTCGGGTAGGGGTTTGGGTAATAGAGCACTATAAGGCACAGGGGGGACTGACTTACTCTCGCTCACCATAGGTTTTTCAACCTGTGGTGGGCTTGAATCATCAAAATTATTGCGTTTAAGAAAATCATTCCAACAGTCACGACGTAACCCCAAATGACAAACCACGAGCATTTTAATTAACCCAAAATGAAAAAGGTTGTTATCGTCCTGATTCTGTTTGTACCTTTTAGCCATTTTAAACAAAATCCTATGCAGGTAGTAAGGCATATTAAGTTCATAGCCCATGAAAACCATAAGTATCCGAAGATGGTACAGGAAAACGAAACCATACCAGCCCTCGCAAGTGATAAATTGCTTGGTTACCATCAGCAAGTCGTGCCATCGTTGCTTTAACATATTCGTAGGCAAACCTTTGTCACATGAATTCACCCTTCATGACTGGAAGAGCAATGTCCACGGGACATCTTCCACTTTACAATTTTTTGACCATCTCTGTCCGACAGCAAGCAAATCGGTATCTAGACTGAGAAATTGCTCATCAATTTATAATTCCACATCCCCAACCTTGGCTCGGCAGCCATCAAAGGTTAATGCAAATTGTCGAGCCACGCTAGGGTTATAGCCATCAAACTTTCATATGAACGGGAGCCATCTGAATTCCTCAAGGTCACTGTAAGCACCATCAAACATCAACAATTCCTGGCACCCATTGGGTTCATCCCTTACGACTAGAGCCATGGTGCGGGCACATGGTAGGGTTTGGTTTGAACACAATAATACACAGGAGAAAAAATCGATAGGGCTAACAGCTGCAAGCGCTCAAAAGGGAGGCAAATCAATGTGCGCGTATGAAGGTGGTGGGTTAGTTCACTGCCATGCAGCATAGTAATGGCACAGTACAAACCCTGTTCAATCAATCATAACCAAAATCAAACCATTCGGCCAACCCAAGGGTTAAATGGTGGATAGTTATATCAATGTGCCAATGTATAGTTTGAAACCATGAGCGTTCAATGTTAAATCAAACCCAAGGTTTAAATATGCGCCTATAATAATTCAAACCAATGTTATTGCAAAATTCAAATGTTCAACCAATGCGCCATGTGTATAACTTCAAACTAATGCCATTTAATATGAAATCATATGTCACCCATGCGCTCGTTGTATAATCAAAGTTTATAAAACATTGCAACAAGAGATTTCATAAAATCGATAAGCCAAGAGCTTGTAATAATAAGGATCATATCATATAAAAACCAAAATCAACCATGACCCCTATATAATCAAATATAATCCATAAAATTTGCATGTTCAATGTCTTGTCAAAAGTCAAGTTGCGCAATCAAAACAAGAATAGGCGAATGGACATAGTTCGAAAAATCATTTCAGCCAAATAACAAACCAAAGGTAAGTGCCTTTCAGAACATCAATAAAATACTATGACAGTTCAAATAACGATGGAGGATTTTTCACGCTTTCAGTCATGAAAACTAAATCGAAATCAATTTGCAAGAGTCACATAGAATGAAAACATCGTCTATTTGCAAAAGGTGACGGTAATTTGAAATTCAGAAGTCATAGGTGTGGGCAGCTTTTAGGGAAATTGAAAAAATTGAATTGGCTGCCAACACATACATAAAATTTCCCCATGGAGTAGTAAATGCAGTATTTTCTATATCATCTCCATGAACAAAAATCTGATTATATCCTGAGAAACCATCAATCATATAAATTATGTTAGGCCCTACTACCTTCTCTAACACATGGTCCATTTTGGGGAGCGGGTAGTTATCTTTAAGAGAAGATCGATTTAAGTTCTTAAAATCAACAAAAAGTCTTACTTCACCATTCTTCTTCCTAACAGGGACCAAATTGGCCACCCATTCAGAGTATCTAAGGGGAAAATTTATTTTTGCATCAACGAGTTTTTTAACTTCCCTTTCTATTACTAGCAGAAGAATTGGGTTTATTTGTCTAATATTTTGCTTGAAAGGATTGATACCATGATTTAAGGGAATCTTGTGCTCAATAACAGAAGTATAATAGATTTTTAAATCCTCATAAGAGCATGCAAAAACATATTTATATTGTTTAAGTAACTCAACATATTTACTCTTTACTTGTGCCGGAAGATATTTTGATATTTTGACCATCTTGGGATTTTCATTAGTTCCTACATTACAATATTTAACTTCTTCGGCTTGGGGTCACAAAGTATACTTTAAAGGTATATCATTCTAGTCAAACAACCTTTCTAGAGGGATCAGGCCTCTAGGAATCTGATTTTTTTTAAGAAAGAGCATGTGGTGATTTGCAATTTTATCTTGGAACTTTCCTGGGTTTTCTCCTTCCTACATAATCCAAGCAGGATCATTCTGATTTTCTTGATCTATGTGGGTCTTAGAAAAATCATCTACCATTTCCAGAAACTGTTTAATTTGTTCATCATATTCAAACACCTGCCAATGTTGAACATTGTTTGGAATCGAAGGTCTATGTCTCATCTCAATATAATATTTCAGCTTCAAAACAGTAGGTGGTATGAAAGTCGCAACCACTTTGGATAAAGAGTCAGCTTGTTGATTTTGCATTCTTTGAATAGAATGAATATTAAAAGACAAGAATAAATTCTCTATTAGATCCTAGGAACAATTTCTATATGATCTCAATCTCATATGTTTATCTTGATATTGTTGTTTTATTTGTTTTACAATGAGCTCAGCATCACCATAAACTATCAAATGTTCGATTTTTAATTTTCTTGCAGCTTCTAATCCTAAAACTAAAGCTTCATACTCACACACATTATTGGTATAATCGACATCCCATTGTAACCTATAAGAGAACGAAATAACATACTCATCACTAGGTGCCACAAATAAAACTCCATCTCTTGCTCCCTCGCAGGATGAAAAACCATCAAAGAACATTTTCCACATCCCTTCTCTAACATTTATATTTTTCTTTGAGAATTCTATTTTTTTTTTCTTCTTCTATACATTCTTCAAAATCATCATCTATAGATAATATACAATTTCCCAAATCTTAATCAACAACATAGACTGGGTAGTTATTGGGGTTTTGAGGGTCAGTTACAGTATATGTCAGTCTAGTTTCTCTATACATCCGAGTAAATTGTCCACCCAAAATTGGAATTGTAGCATAGGTTGTTGAACCGATCCTCCTAGATTGGTGCCCCAAGATCTGGATAGAAGAATTTCATACTTGGTAGGAATGTCAACAACAACCACATCCAAAAGAATACTCTTCACAAGAACCTGAGCAAGATTTACAACTAAATCTTTAATCATACCTAGACACAACCTTTCTAGAATCAAACGAGTATAAATCTTGATAAGGTCTGGTAATTTCAAGGCCCAATTTTTCCATGATAATCTTAGGAATTAAATTATGTGAAGATCATGAGCCTAACATGCAATTGTGAAGTAAATGATCATGCATAGTCAATGTAATATAGAAAGGAGCAATGGTATCCTTACTATTTTCAATGTGTGGTCCAAACATGATTGTAGGTTTTCATCTTACAAATTGGTAACATCATCCTAACATTCAACATCAGAGAAATTCATTGCTTTTGCGATTTGATTTTTATAGATTGGGTTCCTAGCAAGTTCAACCAGAGGCATTGGAATTTTAATTTTATTAAGTTCATTCTCTAAATTGAAAGTCCCAATTGTTTTTTTCAATTTCCCTGGTCTGAACTTCATCTTCTGTATTTTCTGGC
This sequence comes from Picea mariana, assembly GCA_032191745.1. NCBI lineage: Eukaryota > Viridiplantae > Streptophyta > Pinopsida > Pinales > Pinaceae > Picea > Picea mariana. Next base: position 9,908 of record JASDQU010293559.1, read on the forward strand.
TTCTTAGTTTGTATTGTTTTTGTTTCAACTTGCTTTATTCGGGAAACTTGCGTTTCAGTTGATGGTTTTGTAACTTCGGCCTCATTGGATTTGTTTCGTGATAAAATATTTTTTGGTGGAGTATTTGTAGACCTTTTTTCTCTTGGCCTCAAATCATATTTATGTTGAAGCTCTACCATTATTGAATCAGTGAGACCTTTGTATGTAGAATTTTCCAAATTGTTGATATTTTCATCACTATTAAACATAGATTCCATATCCAAGTATTTCTCATAATCATGTTTGGTTAGGTGAGGCTCAATATCATCATTGTCGAGGTTGTTTAGATCTTCATCTAATTCAGCATAATCTTGTACCTCATATCTCTTTATGAAATTCTTAGTTTTAAATGGAGCTTGAATCTTTTGATCCTCATTTTTTATTTGCCTTTGTTGTATCTGAGGATTAGGGTTTCTTTTGAATTGATTTCTAACATATGGATCAGGTTTGTCTTGTTCCAATTCCATCCTAGGAAATTTTTCGATAAATCTTTAGTAATTTTTTCCATGTCATCCATTTTCTCTTCTGCATATTTTCCAGATCCAGAGGGCCCTGAGGGATCTGATATATTATGATCACAGTAGATGTAGTACTAAATTGTAATCATTCACTCTTCAAGAAACACAGAAATAAATTCAGACAGATGGAAACACAAAGGAAACACATAACTCAAACTAAAAAAAACTTAGAATCTCTGTCTGTACTTGTATTAATATTCAAAAAGTTTTATCTTTTACATTCGGAAAGAATCAACCTCAAATAGATCTAAAATCTATCAATTTATACAAAAAATTTCTCAACTGAAAAACGTTGGACTTCCCATAATATCTGCCTAAAAATAGAATACAATGAAATAACAACATGCAGATGTTGTGTTGGCACTTCATCTGTTCCTTCATTTGCTCACAGACGCACTTGTTTTCCTTTTTTCTTTGAGCTGGATACACATGTCCATTAAGGCCACCATGATCATTGTCTTACTGTATTTTCCATTCGATTATGTTGCCATTTGTCCCTTTGAATGTGTTCACTGGGATAGAGAAATGTATTTGAAGATATGGCGGTGGTAATTGAACAGAAAGCTCAGCGTTGGCTCATTATGGGATAGCTAATGGTTACGAGGAAGAGTAACTGTTCACGAATAGGATCACGTGGGGACAAGTGTCCAATAAGGAGGTGGGATGAGTGGATGCGAGAATGTAGGTGGTAGGGATACGCAGGGTAGGTGATGTGTAGAGAGAGGGGAAGTGTAGGTTGTAAGGCAGGAAAGGGAGAGTATCGGTGGAGAAAATGGATGTTATATTTGTTATTTCATTTGCTCCCAGCTACACTATCTTTTCTTTTCTCATTGAATTGGGTGCACATGTCCATCAATGCTACCACAAATCGTGAATGCTCAATCTTCTCATTCACTTCAAAGGAAAACATCTTGTTTTGAATTTGTGGCAGATTTTCCTGGATCTTCTTCACTTCTTGGACTGTGACCTGATATTGTGAACTTGGATTAACCAACAATTCATTGATTTTAAATAAATTGATCTGGTCCATCTGTTGGATGGCCGACTGGATATTTTCCTTGTTCTTCCTGGAACTTTGTTGGTTCATTTCTATTTCAATCTGTCTCAATGACTCAGAGATATTATTTCCTTCAAATTCAATCATATTTTTATTCACTGAAGATAATGCCTCTAGACAAGCCTATTTTTCATCTCTGGAAAGTTTCTTTCCTTCCTCCAGATTTGTTTCCTAGGCTTTCATGGTCATTTCTCCCTTTAATTGTTCAGAATGTGAGAAAGGGGTAAGACCGAGGATATTTGTTTTTTTCTTCCATATGATAACTTCCTGAAACTTAGACCTGGATGTACAAGTCTCTTTTTCTTTGACATACATATTTTTTAGACAAAGGTCTATTTCATGATAGCTTTTCTGAATAGCATCTACTTTTTGATAGAGCTCCTGCTGGGCAACTTCCATCTTCTCATTGATTTCTGATTCTTTGGTTTTGAAGGCAGTAATATATATTGTTGTGTTTTCTGTGAGTGTCAATTTGGCCTGCAGTTGTTCAATCAAATTGTCCCACTGAGTTATCAAACCTTTGTTGGTCTGTGAAGTTTGGTAGAGAATCTTAAGGTTATCCTATAACTGCTTCATTTGATGTTGATAATCAGCCCTGATTTGTTCAATGTCCCGATTCATCCTGCTTCTAACATTTTGATAAGTACTATGTATCTCATTTTGAAATTTCTCTAACAAGAGACATTTATGTTGCAGCTGTTCGGTTAAATTTTCCACTGACCATTGATTGGTAGTGGCAAAATCCCCTAGTGAATTCGCAACTTCCTTTGCAAACTTAGGATCATCTTGGTGTTTCCCATCATACACCAACCTTTGTCTTTTGGTGACTACTCCATCCTTTTGGTGAGATTCCCTTTTTACAATAGCCTTTTGTTTCTTACTGAAAAAGAAACTTGAAGGAGGAATCTCTTTAGGTGAGATAGGAGTAAGATCTCCTACATAAATGAGTTTGGAACTAGGATTTCCAAAACTGGTCTATAAAGGGCTTAATGATGTAATAGGAGAAATAATTGTTGTGGAATGTTAATGTCCTATTGTATTTTGGGTGCCAGAAGAAGTAGCTGGCGTTGAATGAGGAATAACTTGTCCTGGATTCATGAAAGCTTCGACCTAAGCTAATACTTGTGGATCATTCAAACCTGATAGTGACGTTTTTATTTCGTGAAATAACACTTACGGGATTTTTGGGATTTCTCCGTCTTTGTTCTTAGTGGATAAAATTGGCTCAGATATTGGGGGTTTAGCTTCCTGTGAAGAAGGCATGGGTTTTGACTCTCCTTGCAATATCTTCGGTAGACTTTTTTATCTATGCTTTTGAAAGCTAAGGAAACTAGCCTGTTGGTTAAGAGGTAGAGTCTGGAACCTTCTTTGAACTTATTCATATGATCTAACTCCCTTGAACATCTCATCGTAAGGAGAATCCTCATGGATGTATCACTTCATGTTGTATTGAGCCAAACAGGGATGATTTTAGGGGCTAAATTTCGCTCATGGGCTAATTTTCCATGGTTTTTCCAAAAATGAGATTCGCTATTTTAAAAACAATTCACCCAAATTCTATAGGATAAAATTATTTTACCTTAAAAATCACCAAAATTTTATAAAAAATATATAAAATCCTTATAAATTTGAATATTTTTACAAAAATATCGCCAATCATTTATAGTTGGCATATGAAGGATTAGTAAGATTCACCAAGGTTTCTACATTTTAAAATAAATTTCCATCCTTAAAATCATCCCTTGAGCCAAATGATTCTCCACTATCTTATGTGGATCATGCTTTTTGAATTCGATGTCAACTAATTTGACACCTTCCAGGGCTGCAACTTCGACTTTAGAATGACCAAAATCTAATAATGTGAACATACCAACTTGAATAGGAAAAGTTGGCCAAACCTTTTTCTGAGTTTCTTTCAATTCCTTGTTTATACCTTCTACTACTATTTGGTATGCCACTTCTCTACATACCAGCATGTCAGGTAAAAACTGTGGAAGGGCATGATGAGGAAAAGAACAACCAAATATTCTAATGTAGGAGAAATTCTCCTCAATTAACCAGTCTGCAAGTGTGCCTAAGTTCCCCATAATCGTTTCTAAGATATTGGGCGGTGGGTGACCATAGATGGCTATGTGAACTGGTACCACCACGTTGTGATAGATTTCGTAAAATAAATCTTTGGCATTTTCTTCCCATAATTTGGAGTGGTAAAAATGTATTGGCTCAGAACTAGTCGGGGTACAACTCTAATTCATCAGGGGGAATGGGGTAATGAAACAAATGGAATCCATAATATAAGATGACAATTAAAAAGGAGCAGGTTTCCCTTTTGATTTTAATGATTTATACTCAGCAATTTCCTTGGCCAAATTATCAGATAGCATTTTAGCCTAATTGAAGGTATAACCCTCGGCTACTTCATTAATTATGGCTACCCACTCAATTGAGAAATGTGCAGGGTTCTTTTTCCAAAACAAATGACAGAGCATCATGGCTATATATAACATATGAGCATCTAAGGACATCATGGCATACATACCATGAGCGTCGGCTCTGAATTTTTCCGGATGTCCCCACCAAGTCTTGATTATATCATGACCATTTCTACTTGTTAGAAAAACGGGACCGCGGAGCAATAAAATAAAACAAATGCAAAAACAAAACACAGAAGACACATAATACAAGAGAGACACAAATTTACATGGTTCACCCAGTGTGGGCTACATCCACCAGAGAAATTGCCAGGTCCTTCCTTTATTA
>JASDQU010293560.1:0-11046 GCA_032191745.1 Picea mariana
AATTAATCGTGGGTTCTCTTACTCCGTAAATTGTCTTCTCGTGAGGGCTTTCACCATAAGGGGACCACTTTGGAGTTCATCCATATTTACTTCTTATCAACCATGAAAAAAAAATAATGAATAATATTTACATCAAACAATCTTGGGTCCTCATATTTCTTCAAGGGTTGACATCAATGACAACCAACCTTAATCAACATTCCTTTGGTGGAGGATTGAAGTGGTGGAGGCCCAACCGGAAGGAACTTAGTTTCTCGATTCCGAACCGTGCCGACACAGAAGTCTGTAACTTATTCACTTATGTTGATTATATCTTAATAGAAATACTCTTTTCTCGTCCAATTGATATCTTGAAAATATTTGAATTATTATTCCATGGGTGTATTTGTTATGAATGTCGATGGATTATGCTATTGAATGTGCTAACATCATATATTATCACCATATGCTTGCGTTGCTTGGTTGTTGAGGACTAGTTGCAGGTGTAATTCTTTGGGTCAAGTGCTCAATGGTGGACTTCATAAAATGTTTGGACGAGGTAGGCCTTTTATATTTAATTTCTAGCATATATTTTTATATAGCATACTTGAGAATAGAGTTGATTTCTGTAGTCATTTCCGTCTGTTGTGGTTTGCCCCTAGCCATAGATATATTTTCCTCGTAACATAATTGGCGACCATACTGGGGATTGAATCTTCTTTCTTGGGGTTTGGAGTGTTTTTCTCCTTATATTTCTCTCATTCACATTGATTTTCTTATCGCATCATTACTTGACAACCTCTGTTCACTTTCGGTCTGAGTCTTTCATCCTTCTCCTTAGCTTAGTTGTGTTTTTGACACATATATGCGGGTTTTTTGCTTGACAGTTGTGTATATACGTGTGTTGTCCTTTCTGCAAGCTGTGTACATATGTTCTTTTCCCTTGAACAATCACATGAAACAACCTTTGCTGATTATTTGTTGGGTTTGGTGGTTGCTGGGTAGTTTTTGATGATTGCTAAGTCTTCTTGGGTCTCTGTAGTGACTGTTGAGTGTTTGTGGCTTGACAGGAAACCTGTCTTTGGTTGAATTTTTGGGTGGTGCCTTTCTCATCATCTTTTCATTTTGATTGTCCTTGTACATTGGATTGGGTGTTTTGATCCTTGATATCCTACTTGGGTTTTCTCTGTCTATACATAGTAGACTCTTTATATCAAGTTGTTATTCAGTCCCTGCATTTTCATTTTTCTTATATTGAAAATAAAAAAAAATTTAGGCATTTTACATTGATTAGCATTTTTATCTTTTGAGTCTTTGTCATTTATCTTAGTGCATGTAAAGAAAGATTTCATTTTTATTTAGAATTTCATAATTGAATTGAAAACTACATTTTTAGAAGCATATCATTGATTGAAAATTGAAGTTAGGACTTTTCATTGTTTTTATATTCATTTACTTTACTTGCTGAGTCATAACATCACTAGTTTCACGACCACACCTTTTGAGTAAGAAAGGCCATTAAAATTAACGTTAAAATTTAAAATTGATTAGCAACGATTTTATTTTCTAGGGTGCACAAACTAGCGTGGGATTTAGTGCCTTGGAATAGGATTTTGTGAGTAAGCTTCTCTAAGGCTATTAAATCAACATATGTGTCTGACTAAGGGAGTGGAGAAATCCATTGTATAATCAGTAAGATCGGGAGGCTCCACTTACATCGGAGTTAATCATGAGGTCGTGCGAGGTCGGTTGAAGGGATATCCCCCCGATACTTTCTTAGCATCAGGGATATTTATGGGGATCTATTCACATATGGGGATCTTGCTAGATCCCTTACCTCCGTGAGAGTCAGTGCTTTCAAGGTTTCAGTTTTTGCTACCCTTCCGATATGGTGGACTTGACTTACGACTGTTCACCTGTGCATCAGTTATACCATGGTTGATTAGTGCTTGACTTAGGTGCCACATAGGTTACTTGCAGGGGTTATTCTACAGGTACCCTGGGTTAGATAAGGGTAAGACATCACACAGCCTTTATGGAGGATTATCTCTCTAGGGGGATCTAACCGGCTAGTTGTTAATCCCACGAGGGCCCTTATAAATGATTCTAATACCTCCGATATTTAGCAAGGAATATCNGAGGCCCCTTTCAGCCACTTTACCCTATTTGTGTGCATATTGGTCGCTTAATTATTTTTGGTGTGCTCTTTGTTATTAGTAGGCCTTTGAGATTTTATAATGTGTTTTGAGTTTCTATTATCATGGATAGTGGAGTTCCTTTGGCTCCCTCCTTTACCACTACTCCCCCCATGATGTTCACTCATTTCATGGGGATGAATCCGCCCTCTTTTCATAATGGTATGAAAAATTATGACACTCATTCCATGCCTTGGGTCTCTAATCATTTTCCTATTGATATGTCGAATGTGCCTTCACCATTTCCATCCTCTCCCTTGCCCACTTATATGAATCCTAGCATTGGATCTGGGGGCATCATGGCCCCATCGTCTACATCTTCATTTGATAGGGGTCATGCCCCTCAACCAACTCTCATTGTGGGAGGTTGGAACCTCCCCTCTTACGGGTCCAGTCCTAGCTATGTTTTTTCAGGAGCTAGTACTCAAATGGGTGATTATTCTACTTATTACACACCATCTATGTATCCTTCATCCTCCATGCTAGTTCTTATGAACACTTTTCCTACTGAGGGTCCATTTGTATCCCCGAGTCTTTCATACAAAGGGAATCAATGTTATGGTTCGTGCTACCCTCTTCATGGAACCCCTTCACATGGGAGCAACATATATCGTCACTTGAATAATCCTTATCATACTTTCGTCTCTTCACAGACATCTGCTTCAGTGATGATGCATGTGCAAACCTCTATGGATCAATTAGGCAGAGGATACTACCTTTCTAGACAGGGACAGGGTGTAAACCATGACCCTTCCTGGCATGTAATGTTTCAAAATCAATCTTTCCCGGGACCTTGGTATCAAATTCCACAACCCATCGCTAGTCTAGTCATAATGGAGCCCCATCTCCAACCTCTGTACAGCATGTCGAAGATGACTCTCTCACCTCTGCTAGTCACGCTGAGAGCCTGTCACCAACCATTGTAAATGACATTGGGGGCATTCATACGATTGAGAATCCTAGATGACTCAGACGTAAGCCCAAATTTCTTTGTAGGAATTATGAAGGAAATCAACTTACTCATTTGTGTCCTGCTACTATTGGGATACCAGAAGCATGGTTCTCACCTGAGGGCCCTTTGGTTTCTGAGGCATCTGTAGTTTCCCCTCACCATGTTTCTCTATTGATTGACACAGAATTCATGCCAATGCAATACTCTCATGACCACACCCCCATTGTCGAGGGTGATGTGTCTCTTATCCCTGTTATCACACATCCTATTCAACCTGAAGTTGAAGAAGTGGTCGTACCAGTGAAATCTCTAGTCAATCTAACTCTCCTTTTGGAGGGTGATGCATTCTTCAACCATGTCATTAGCATTTTTGATACCGCACCTTCTGAACAAGAGAGAGTTTTATTCTCCTTGAGTACTCTCCCTTCAAGTCCTGAAGAATTTCCCTTTGATTGGGATGTTCTTCTAGGGTATCCAATGCCTCCTCCTATGTCCTTTCAAGTAAAAGACATCATTTGATATATCATGAAGATGATAACCTATGCTAGCACTTTATCCTCCTTGACTTGGAGATATTTGGGTTTTTCCAAGCTCATGTCGGCTATTCATAAAATACTGACATTTCACAGAAGTCCAACATGAGAGCCTTGGCCTCCCCCGTGACATGCCTCCTAGAAACTCCCAGGCGAGTCTAATTTAATCTCTTTTCCAACTCGTTTTCAAAAAGAGAAAAAATTTCCAAGTGAACTTGTCTCTTTCACACTCATAAATAGGATTTGAAAGGACATCTATTTGGTACAATTTTATCCCTTTTTCAAACCAAGTAGACTACGATTATGAAAAAGGAAATTTTTGGCATTAAGATGTGATTGCATCTCATGCCCTTGCTTGCAGTATTGAGCCTATAGTCGGTTCTTTCTTTGTGTTATTAGTTGTTTTCCTCAACAGTTTTTCATCCTCAACCAAGAAGAGTCTCGTTTATATCCTTTGCAACTTGACACCCTATACCTAGGAGGGAACATTCCCCCAAGTGTCTATCTCCCACATGCACCTCCTTGCATTGAGCATAGGTATGTTCCACTATTGGAACTAGTTTTGCTTACTTGTGACACTCATTTCCTCCTCTGTATCATAGCATTCATTTGACTATGAAAAAACAAAAAAAGACGGGTGGTAAGGGAGTATTATCTTATATTGGCAGCAATTGTGTCACCTTTGAACAAAGCACAAAGTTATTGAGTCCACTTGTCATCATAATTTTGGGTTTAACATGGCCTTAGGAAGTTGATCTCATTACAAAGAGTTTTCTCCCCCAACTAGTTACTCTTCCAGTCCCTATGGAGAATTTGATTGATGCCTCCTCAATCTCATGGTTTCATCATTGATTCTATGTTGCTGAGTATTCCATATGTCTCATGCTCTTTTTCAAAGGATGCCTATCAACCTGTGTCGACCATTCCTCAAAAATCTTGACTTTGCATGTTGGCCATAACCTCAATTCGTCTCAAAATCACATGATGTTGTAGTCCAATTAGACACTCTGGTCCTAATTTCCTCATTGGTAGGTAACCTTAAACCCAACAGTCGACATTTCATCATTGGTCGTTGACTAGGTGGTTTCCCTTGTGTTCGAAGGCAAGACATCTATTCACACATTGGCATTCGTGCAGTGTCTTGGATTCCATTAGCCTTATTTGTGGTTTCCTCACCTTTGTCAGCAGTTTTCCTCATTGGTTTCTATTCAAAGGGTTTTTTTGTGTACCTCTTGCACTTCGCACACATGAAAGACACACAGGGTCATTGGTTCGTGAACATTTTCTTTGTCTGATTTCCTCCAAATCATCAAGCTCCTTCTTTGTACCTCGTGTTGAATGATGAGAGATGCCTTAATTCTCTCCCTCTAGTGGGTCTCCTTCCATCGACTTCAGCTCATCTATTCTAGAAACGAGACCTAGAGTCCTATGAGTACCTAGAGGCTTGCAATCATTAGTGGCAGGTTCTCTCACCATCGACAGTTGGGAATACATCACTGTCTCCTGATTGATGGATTCTTCAAGTGTTCGACCCCAAATCATTTATTCACACTTGTAAGAATATACTCGATGCCTTGATACCTACTTTCATCGTCGGTAGGTTGTCTCACGTTTGTTAACGGTATACCTCAATGACCAGTAATCAAACGAAGTCTCATTGTGTTTGACCTCAACTCCTTTATTCACACAATTTAGACTTGCACCTTTGGCGGATTGTGTAGAAGACTTGAAGACATTAGTATGTGGCCACAACTTTCCTGAGTTGTTGCTTCCTTTTCATTGGACCAGTACCTGTGTGACTTCATTGATCATGGGAGATCAGATTGTACTCCATTGTATACAAATATCTTCAGATTAATTTTGAGACTGGTTCTACTGGGCCTTGTTCGTGACTATGACAGTATTTGGCATGTAACTGCATTTGTATTTGCCTATTCATGGCCACCGATAGTTGTTTGGTATATTTTCACATGGATCTGCGGTGTAATTCAAATTGGCAACCATGTATGCAAAGTCAGTACAGATTGTAATGAGAAACTAGTTCTTCCAGTTGGGTCCCCATTACTCCACTTCTGGGTTTGTTATAATTTATTTCGGCCATCACAGATACTCCTCTAACCTCACACATTAGGGGGAATCTGTTATAGAAATATTTGCTTCACCCCTTGCAATCTTGCACAAAAAGGCCTTTTCCCACTTCCCTATGTAGACTTGTCATCATTTTTTGCAAATCCCAAAGCTAAAAATACATTTTTTTCCACATATACGCACCTTGCCCACTATACAACATGCGTATACGTAGGTTGCACCACTAAAACCCGCATACATCGGGAAATGTGCCCAAAAATGAAAAATGGTGTCGGGTTTCCATGTCACGATAGGAGATTGATGATCCTTGGCCTTCCATATACTGGAAACGTTCTGAATTGACCCTTCAGTTCCACTTGAAGGCTATAAATGGGCCAATTCCAAGCTATGGAAAAGAGCAGAAAGAATTCAACTTTGAGAGCAAATTTACTCTGGAGGAATTATTCACTTCACATTGAGTATGCATCCCTTTGTCCTTTAAGTCTGAACACATTGTTCAGCCCCCAAGCTCTTCCCTTATTGAGTGAGAACTCCATTGTCTCTCTTACATGAGCTTGCCTTTGGTGGAGGATTGAAGTAGTGGAGGCCCATTTGGAAGGAACTTAGTTTCTCGGTTTCGAACCGTGCCGACACAGAAGTCTATAACTTATTCAGTTATGTTGATTATATCTTAATAGAAATACTATTTTCTCGTCCAATTGATATCTTGCAAATATTTGAATTATTATTCCATGGGCATATTTGTTATGAATGTTGATGGATTATGCTATTGAATGTGATAACATCATATATTATCACCATATGCTTGCCTTTATTGGTTGTTGAGGACTAGTTCCAGGTGTATTGCTTTGGGTCAAGTGCTCAACGATGGACTTCATCGAACGTCTATACAAGTTAGGCCTTTTATCTTGTCTTTCTAGCATATTTGTTTATATAGCATACTTGAGAATAGAGTTGATTTCTGCAGTCATTTATGTCTGTTGTGGTTTGCCCCTATCCATAGACAGATTTTCCTCATAACAACGAAAGGGGGGGAGGATAGGGGATTTGAACACTCGACTTCCCCACTACCAATCCAACAACCCTACCAATATGCCATAAGGCACGGTTGGTTGAAACTATGAAGAATATTACATTTAACCTCGTGCCAAAGATTTTAGAGAGTAGTTGGGGGCTTGTGCCATATTTATGGGCACAGCTTCTGGGGTTCACACACATTTCGAGGAGAAAAAATATCGAGACAGGAATAGACTCGAGGTGGCACGAATCCCAATGTATGGTATGATACAGATCCATAGTTTTGTGTGCAGAGAGAAGCTAATTTTATGTGTTGCATATATTTGCATGCCATGAGTTACTTTGTCCAAACATAGGCATGTTTACACTCATTTTTCTCGAGAGGAGTATGATGGTGATGTTAGTTTTGTGCTAAGATGGTGTCTTTGTAAATATTAGTCCATATTTCCATTAATGAGCGCCATAGTGCATTGTTTAGCATGTAAAGAGGGTAAAATTGAGCGAGTTCAGAATATGGTCAACTTTATACTAATTTTTTCTCAAAATTTCACAAGGAATTCAATGGTAAACTCTATTTTTGAGTTTGAGAAACGGAATTGGAGAGTGACTTCAAAATTGGATTTGTAATTCCATTTGGTGTTGTAATATGAAATTTTGAAACTATGAGAAGTTGTCTCACTGGTTTAAAGAGGACTTGGAGATGAAGTAAAATAAGTCATCAAATATTTCTTATTTGAGTTCTTTTATTTTTTGTTGCGTTGTCTCATAATTCTTCAAGTTAATCATCATTTTATGATATTTTGGATAATAATAACATCATCATTTTTATCCAAATCACCTCAATACGATAAAGAATTATTCTGAACCAAGTTAGATGATAAATTGGATTTTTAAAGATTAAGATTTGTATCTAAGGATTTTCGGATCAATTGGTATCAGATCTAGTTTTGACGTGTATTTGCAAGTTGATGTGATGGGATACAAGACTTAAGTTGGTGAAGGTTTTGAAGACTCTTCTTGAGAGGAAAAAATGAGTAAATCTCTCATGAAGTTAAGGCTACAAAAAAACATAAACTGATAGATTCAAAAGGAGAATTATGAATTAAGCATGCAATTACAATCTCTCAAGGAGGAGAAGCATAAGATTCAAGATCGAATGATATGTCATGAGGAATTCCATAGAGGTATTTTTCATGAGTTGGAAAGGAAGTTGCAGACTAAGGATCGGGTATTGGCACCAACAACACCATTCCATGAATATTGGCAAGTAGAGAATGTAAAGTCTCTGATGCAAGAGAAATTATCTCCTTCAAAAGGCATGATCGAGAAAGATGATTCCTAGTATTATTATTTTCCCCATAAAGATGGAGAATGCTCAAGGATGGATAAAGTAAGGAGAGCTCTAGATGAAGAGGTACTTCATAAACAATTATTTTTACCTTCAAGTCCAAGGAAAGGTAGCATATGTAAGACATCTCTAGAAAGGGATGTGCATTCTAAAGAGGGAATGAAGACATTTTCTATTGGTGATATTGATATATGGTATACGTATCCATGTGCTTAATGTGGAACTAGTAACCATAATATGGAGAAATGCGAAGAAGAAAATTTGTGCAAGGAAATCCATCTAAGAAAAAGGCTAAAGGTAAAGGTCATTTTTCAAAACAAAAGAAAAGGGGGGATGACAAGAAGGGATCGTGGTTCCAAGATGGGAACATGAAATTGTTCTCTTATTGTAGTAAGAGTGGACATCAGATAGAGAAGTTTTGGAAACTTTATCCACACTTATGTTCGAAGTAAAAACAGAAATATGTAAAGGAACTTGCAAGAAGTCAACAACCCCAGGTGAAGTTAATAGTCTTGTTGAAAGATTTGAGAAATAATACTTCCTAATGGTTGGTCTTAATAGAGTGACATATGAAGACACCAAGGTATGGTTTATGGACAATGGCTCATCTCGCCACATAACCAGGATAAGATCAATATTCCTGACTTTCTCAGAGATCGTGTTGGTGTAGGCCTATTGTGGAAAGAAAGTTTATTTTGGGCGCAAGCCTATTTTGGGGATAAAGATATTTTTGGGACCAGGTCCATTTTTGGAGAGAAGGATCTATTTTTGTAGTGCGCACAATAAGTGGCAAGAAAGAAGCATGCAACAAAAAAAAGGAAAAGCATCATGTAGAAGGAAAATCAACATGGTGTGCATGCAGATAGGCCTAACCCTGCTAAGGTTAGGGTTTTTTACAAACATTGTAATGACTATAAGCCTAAAAAGTAGTATAAATAAGGACCTAGGAGGTCTAGGTTAAGTTCGGTCAATTGATCATTGAGAGTTAGTTGGTTGGGAAGCCATTGATTGTAATAATTTTTGTGGTAGAGTGAAATAAGCTAGTCTTTAAGGGTTAGGTCACAGGTTGAGGAGCTTGGTGTGATCTAGTAGGCCTCCCAGAGGGTACTTACCCTCATTTTGATTGTAATATTGACGATGTAATGCACACAGTGCAAGATTTTGCAGTAGAATAAATAAAAGAGTAACTAAACCAGATCTTTGTGGAAATAGCACTGGGAGGGGGTGAACCACGATAAAATATTGTGTTCTACGTGATTGTTAATGAATTCTTTACTTTTCTGTTAATAATTATCTCAAAAAAGAATGGTTAAAATAGTTATAACAACATGCATACATAGGTTTAAAGATGAATGAATCATAGAAGTAGATGAATTATTAATGATGATGATGTATGAGGAAAAGAAGATAAATACCATCCCCACTCATTCTTAGACTGCAAACACCTGAGTATTGCAGTCCCCCATAAAAGCTATCTTGGGTGAGACTGCATTATGCACCCAGTGCGCAGTTTTTCCTTTTGGTTTACCAAGAGGGCCGATAGTTTTGAGGGTTTTGTTGGGAACCTGTTTGAGAGAAGAACCTGGGTCAGCCCAAGTTAACCAACAAATGGTTCTATTGTCGGCTGGAACTGCACAGGATTGAGTGAATGGGATCTATGGAAGAAAAGCGTGGAGGATGAAAGTATAGAAGGGAATCGTCAGGCCATGGAATCCAATGAAGGTTGAGATTGAAAGATGGTTGAGAACAAAGGAACTCAAGTTTGCACAGAAGGACAATATAAACCCTAAGTTGACAACGCGCAAATATCTCGAAAATTACGTGTTTAATGACTTGCATGAGGTATGTTTCTATGATTTCCCGCATTTTTTGCAGAAGTGGTTATTGAGGTTGAAGGAAAACCACCCTACGAATCAGATCAGACAGCTAGAGTGGCATCTTATGGAGATCATGTAGTTACAACAATTTAATAACAAATTCATGCATGCATTAGATTTCTGGTTAGACAATATTGTTCCAGGTTTTATCACCAAATTTACAGTAGATACCACATAGTCCTACACTGTTGTAAAGCAGGATTTTTTGAAGGGGCCCAGAGGTAGGTACATCAGATTGTTTTGTACTTCAATCAAAATTTTATTTTATGACAAAGGTGCGATGACCATGGAATCTGACAACCAAACTTCCCTGCGTGCATGGGGTAAGGGGAAGCATTGATAGGAGGTTGAGATATCGACAGAGAGGTGGATAAGGGAAAGAATAAGGAGGCCATGGAATCAATCATGATGGAATAGGACCAGACAAAGAAGATAATGGAAAAAGTTGGAAATATGCGCAATGAAAGACCTTACCAATATAAGATGAATAACAAGAAGAGGGCCATAGTTGACAAAGAGGGCTTGGAGAGCGATGAAGAAGAGGTAGAGGATCCTCAGGCTGTGGAGCAGATTGAGGAAATCTTGTGTGCAACATACGAAAGGAAAACAAGAGGTCCAGGGTCGGGAACAAAAGAAAGAACTCCAATCCAAATCACCGTCAGTGTGGAACCTACAACCCCATGCGCAATTAATACACCTAAAAGAACACCATCATTTAGAAAACCAAATTTTAGTGGAAGAATAGCAACATGATAGGGGTCCAGTCAAGGAAAATCAACTGGGGGAGCAAGTTTAGGAAGTAACAATCAAGTATCTACACCACGCGGAGGAAGTAGTTCAACACAGTTCAAAATGGTAGGACAAGATCCTAAGATCAGATTACCAGAACTTCAGGGTGTTAAGGTCCTAACCCGCACATAGGTAGATCAATGTATTCGGATGTAATAAAGGTCAATATTAATAAGACCTTTCAATAAAATAGAATAAGGCGGATGTAAGAAGACCTAATAGAAACTTCTGCTTCTAGAAGGATCTTCCTCTAGATGCTTCTCTCAAT
>JASDQU010293561.1:0-10768 GCA_032191745.1 Picea mariana
AGGTACATATAAAACATTTCTTAAGTGAACATAGTTACCTGTTTTCATTTTGATGGAGGCTTGTCCAAATCCTTCCATGGGGTAAGTGGTTTTGTCTCCAAGCTCTACCTTGTATGAGGTCTTCTTCTCATTTAGATTTGAGAGTCTGGCTTGATATCCCGTCATGTGCCTAGAAGATCCGCTATCGATTATCCACATGTCATCTTCAGTCGTTCCAGTGAATGTTGAGTAGTGTAGAAGACTGATTGTTTCATTCATGTCTTCAGTTGACTAGTAACTGGTCATGCCTTGATCCAAAACTTCAACTTCGTTGTTTCTGTCTTCTGAGAGAGCCAAAAGGTGCACTGAGTTAGGGCGCATCTGAGTATCTTCTTTTTGAGTGAGATGCTCCATCATAAGGTGTCGGATCTGAGATTAGGGGTTCTACAACTGCTTCTGCTAGTAACCCTAGCGACAGTGTCTTTGGAAGCTGCTCCTGCTAGTAACCGTAGTGGCAGTTCCTCAGTGAGCTCAATGTCCTAATAGCTATGTTTCCTTCTAGCATTTAGACTGAATGAAGGAGGTGTGGGCCCATAACCTATTAGAATATGAAATATTGTGCTCGTTTTACCATTGACAATACCCTTGTCACCCAACCATAGGCTGAAGCCACCCTCCGAGCACCTTTACCTTGACAGAGAAGAGAATCCTAGTAGCAGTCCAATAGACAAGAGAGGCTAATGCACCAAGCAAGAAGTAACCAAGCTGATAGATAGTCCCACCCAAAAGCTGGCACAGTACCTTCCCCAGGATTTGCGCACAAGACTGCAACTGCACTGCGCATAACTGGCTCTTTGGAACTGCTGAGAAGTGTGTCAAATGAGAGACTGGTACCCTGTATTTATAGTGTTTATGGCAGACTTATTGGGGCTGACTTCTCCTTCTGNTTTCCTGTTGTAAATCCTATAACGCACAAGACTGCAACTGCACTGCGCATAACTGGCTCTTTGGAACTGCTGAGAAGTGTGTCAAATGAGAGACTGGTACCCTGTATTTATAGTGTTTATGGCAGACTTATTGGGGCTGACTTCTCCTTCTGGGTACTAATTAATTCATATTAATTATATTTCTGCAGCTGACATCTTGTCTAGGATTTCCTTCATTTCTTTGCTTCATTCCAGAACATTCTAATCTTGTCAAAGGTCACAATAGAGGTTCATACCTCTCGAAGCTACCATAATATCAACATGAGCATGAGACGGCCGACTAGAGATTGAATGAAGGTCAACTAGTAAACCCAACTTGGAGTCGACTATAATAGAATCCTAGGATTTGAGGGATTTGTAGAAAATGATATGCATAGATCTGTAACAATTTTTGGGCGCCAATATTTAGGTTTTTTCCTGTTGTAAATCCTATAAAGAGGATTTTTGTAAGGCCATAAAGGCTAATGCAGGTTAATGAAAAATATGCTAATGCATGTGTAAATCGTAGGTTGTTGGTCATGCATATGTAAGATGAATTGGCTATAGGGTTGTTCTTGTGCACGAAAGAGGGTATGATGTTGATTTTGTCTTAGGTGTGGACCAAGGTTAGACATGTAACCTTTTATTCTAATTGAATAAGACAACAAGAGAGCAGAACACTCAAAGGAATGTTGGTTTTTCCAGTTAAGGGTTTTCAGGGTAAAATCTCGATGTACTGTGTGATTGCTTGTGTCATTTTACTTCTTGATTAAATTCTTCTTCTCTTATACTAGGATTAATGTGGAAGTGTCTTTAATTTCCTAACAAATATGAGTGCTAAGCATATGATAAAATAAACAAGAGGCAACCTAGAGGAAGCTAGCTCAACTCATGAATGATTAAGAAATAACTTTAGCACAAAGAGGGAGGCTGAAACAAAAGGTCGTTGCAGTGATATTGTTCGCCTTATGGATGTAGAAAACTAAGATTAAAAACGGAAAAAATAACCCACTAGAAACAACCTCTAACTATCCCAATAGGTGCGTTAGGCTTAGTAGAGCGTAAGGGTAAAGTTTGGGATAAATCCTAGGGTTAGTTTAAGAGTTATTAAGCATTAGAAGGTGAGTTTTCTGCAACCCTAATGGTTGTAGGTTAGTTTTGTAATAGAAGAAAGAAGTTGTGGTTGAAAGGGGACGTCTCAATGAGGCAAGGGAGCCAAAGACTCAAGGAACACTTTCCCAAAGACACAACTTTAAAACTTGAAATTTGTACGTTTACCAAGGAAACAATTTATTTCTCCAATGCAACAAGTAAATGACCAGTGCCTTCAATAATTATTGGGTTAATTGAGTCAAGAAAAAAAAGAGCTAGATGTACTACCTCCTTGGGGGTGTAAATCCTCTTACTCCCTGTTATAGAAAGATTGGCCTCACCCTATGTAATCTTTCATAGAGGGACTTATTCCATTTCCCCATGCAGACTTATCTTCCCTGTTGATAAAATCCAGAGACAAAATTATTATTTTTCCACATATACACATCTTGCACACTATAAAACAAGTGTATATGCAGGCTACTTCACTACAACCCACGTACATCGGGATTTCTGCTAGAAAATGAAAATTAAATGTCGGGTCTCCATGTCACGACAGGAGATCTATGATCCTTGGCCTTCCATATACTAGAAACGTTCCGACTCGACCCTTCAGTTCCATTTTGAAGGCTATAAATGGGTCGATTCCGAGCTATGGAAAGAAGGAGAAGAATTCAACTTTGAGAGTAAAGTTACTCTGGAGAAATTATTACTTCATATTGAGTTTGCATCCCTTTGTCCTTTAAGTCTGAACACAGTGTTCAGCCCCCAAGCTCTTTCCTTATTGACATAGAACCCCATTGTCTCCCTTCTATGCACTTGCCTTTGGTGGAGGATTGAAGTGGTGGAGGCCCAGTTGGAAGGAACTTAGTTTCTCGGTTCCGAACCACGCCGACACGTAAGTTTGTAATATTTTTGCTTCTACTTATCATTTATTAATAGAAATACTCCTTTCCCATCCAATTGATATCTTGCAAATATATGGGTTATTATCCATGGGTGTATTTGTTATGTTTATTAATGGATTATTCTATCTAATGTGCTAACCTTTTGTATTACCACCATATGCTTGCATTTCTTGTTTGTTGAGAACTAGTTGCAAGTATATAGCTTTGGGTTCAAGTGCTCAACGATGGACTTCATCGAACATCTAGACAAGGTAGGCCTCTTTCTTATCTCGCTTGCATATTGGTTTATATAACATATGTTTGGGATAGAGTTGATTTCTGCAGTCATTTCCGTCTGTTGTGGTTTACCCTAGACATAGAGATATTTTCCTCATAACAAAATTGGCGACCGTACTTGGGATTGAGTCTTCTTTCTTAGGGTTTTGAGTACTTTTCTCCTTAGATTGCTCTTGTTTCCATTGTGGTTATTGTCGTATCATTGCTTGATAGTTCATGTTCACTCTGGGTCTAAGTTTTCAACCTTTCTCCCTTGCCTTGCCTTGTTTTGAAGCATATATGCACCTTTTGTCTTGACAATTGTGTATATACACTAGTTGTCTCACTGCAAGATGTGTATATACGCTTTGTTTGCCTGAAAATTCGCGTATACCATTTTTCCTTGCATGTTTTTTTAGTCTGTTGGTTGCTGGGTGGGATTTGATGTTTTCTGAGTCTTCTTAGGTCTTTGTAGTGCATGTTGAGTGCTTGTGGGATGACAGGAAACCCTCTTTTGGTTGAATTTATGGGTGAAGTATTTATCACCACCTTTTCATTTTTTATTTTCCTTATACACTAGGCTGGGTGTTTTGTTGCTTGGTATCCTGCTTGAGTTATCTCTTTTTATACACAGTAGGGTTATATATCCAATTGATTTTCATTCTATTTATTTTCAGTTTTGTTATATTGAAAATACAAAAAAATAGGCATTTTGCATTGCTCGACATTTTTGTCTTTTGGAGTCTTTTTCATTAGCTTAGTGCATATAGTGAAAGATTACATTTTACTTCAAAATTGCGGAGTTGAATTTGAAAATTGCATTGGTTTTTAGAAGTATATCATTCATTGAAATTTAAAGTTAGGACTTTGCATTATTTTCATATTTACTTTTCTTGTAGAGTCATAACACCATGAGTTTCACTACCATACCTTTTTGAGTAATCATGACCATTAAAATTAATGCTATAATTTAAAATTGATTAGTCATAATTTTATTTTCTAGGGTGCACAAACTAGCCTAGGATTTAGTGCATTGGAATAGGATTTTGTGAGTAAACTTCTCCAAAGAAATTAAATCAACATATGTGTTTGACTCAGGGAGTGGATAAATCCATTGTATAATTGGTAAGAAAAGGAGGCTCCGCTCACACTGGAGTTAATCATGAGGTTGCACGAATTTGGTTGAAGGGATATCTCCCCGATACCTTCCTAGCGTCAGAGATATTTCTGGGGATCTATTCGTATCTGGGGATCTTGCTAGTGCCTTTACCTCCATGAGAGGTGGTACTTTCAAGGTTTTCGGCTTTGCTACCTTGCCCATACGATGGAACTGACTTACGATTTATTTCTTGTGCATCGGTTATACAATGGTTTATTAGTTTTTTGACTTAGGTGTCTCATAGGTTACTTGCACGGGTTATTCTACAGGTACACTGGGTCAAATAAGGGTTGGGCAACACACATCCTTTATGGAGGATTACCTCTCTGGGGGGATCTGACCGAATGTTTGTTAAGCCCACGAGGGCCCTTATAACTGATTATGTTACCCCAGATATTTAGTAGGGAGTCTCAGGCCCCTCTTGGGCGAGACATACCTTCTTTAGGGAGGGAGGCCACTCAGCCACTTTACCCCATTTGCATGCATATTGGTCATTTGCGTTTTGGTGTTCTCTTTGATTACTAATTGGCCTTAGGATTATTTACTAAGTTTTAAGTATCATGGATAGTGGACTTCCTTTTACTCCCTCGTTTACTGCTACCCACCCCATGATGCCTACTCACTTCATGGGGGTGAATCCTTCTTCTTTTCATAATGGTATGTAGAACTATGATACTTAGTCTGTGCCTTGGGTCTCTAGTCATGTTCCCGTTGATATGTCTTCACCCATGAAATCATCTCCCTGGTCTACTTATATGAATCCTAGCATTGGATCTAGGGGCACCATGGCTTCAATTCCTATGTCTTCATTCGATATGAGTCACGTCCATCAA
Organism: Picea mariana; assembly: GCA_032191745.1. Taxonomy (NCBI): domain Eukaryota; kingdom Viridiplantae; phylum Streptophyta; class Pinopsida; order Pinales; family Pinaceae; genus Picea; species Picea mariana. Next base: position 5,192 of record JASDQU010293561.1, read on the forward strand.
CCAACTCTCACTGCAGGTGGTTGGAACCTCCCCTCTTATGGATCCAATCCTAGATATACTCTATAAGGAGCTAACACTTAGATGGGTGCCTATTCCACTTATTACACCCCATCCATGTATCATTCATCTGCCATGTTGGTTCCTTCGAATAATTTTCCCATGACCGGTCCTCATATATCTCCGGATATTTCATACGAGGAGAATCAGTTTTACGATTCGAGCTACCCTCTTTATGGAACCCCCTCACAAGGGGGCAAGATATATCCTCACTAGAATAGTCCTTATCATACTTCTATTTCTTCATAGACTTCAGTGATGATTCCCATACACACCTCTTCGAATCAATTAGGTGGAGGATACTACCTTTCCGGACAGGGACAGGGGGTAAACTAGGACCCTTCTTGGCCTGCAATGTTTCAATGCCAATATTTCCTTGGACCTTGGCATCAAATGCCATAGCTTGTCACTAGTACAGTGACTGTTAGTCATACTGGATCTCCATCACCAACCTCTGCCAGTCATGTTGGAGATGGGTTGACAACTTCTACAAGTCCTGTTGACAACTTGCACCCGGCCGCTGCCAATCATGCTGGGTGCACCACACTAATCGCCAAGAATCATATCAATGCCACATCTCCAACCTATCTATACCATGTAAGAGATGACTCTCTCACCTCTACCAGTCACATTGATAGTATGTCACCATCCGTTGTGAATGACGTTGGGGGCATTGAGAATCCTAGACGTCTCAAACGTAAGCCTAAATTCCTTTGTAGGACTTGTGAAGGAAGTCACCTTACTCATTTATGTCTAGCCATGGCTAGGATACCATAAGCGCGGGGCTCATCTAAAGGCCTTTCTGATTCTGAGGCATTTGTGTTTTCCCCACACCTTGTTCCTCCTTTGATTGACACGACAATAATGTCGTTGCAATATTTCCTTGATCACACCCCCATTTTTGAGGGTGATGTGTCCCTTATACCTATTATCATGCATCCTCTTCAACCTAGAATTAAAGAAATGGTTCTACTAGTGCAATCTCTGGTCAATCCTTCTCTCTGTATGGAGGGTGATGCATCCTCCAACCATGTCATCAGTATTTCTAATCTTGCACCTTCTGAACGAGAGAGAGTTTTACTCTCCCCGATTCCTCTCCCTCTGAGTTTTGAAGATATCACCTTCGATTGGAATGGTCTTGTGGGGTATCTGATGCCCCCGCCTATGTATTTTCCAGTAAGAGAAATTATCTGATCTATCATAGAGACTATATAATCCATTAGTGCTTCATCCTCCTCGACTTGGAGAGATTTGGGTTTTCCCAAGCTTATGTCAGCTATTCGTAAGATATTGACATTCCACAGAAGTCCGACATGGGAGCCTTGGCCTCCCCCGTGACTTGCCCGCCTAGATTCTCCCAAACGAGTCCGATTTAAGTTCTTTTCTGACTCATTCAAAAATAAAAAAGATTGTCAAGTGATTTGTTTCTTTCACACTCATTAAATTGGACTTGAAAGGTTGTGAGTCTCATTTAATCTCTTTTCCGAATCGTTATCAAAAAGTGAAAAGATTGTTGAGTGAACTTGTCTCTTTTACACTCATAACTTGGTTTTGAAAAGACATCTATTTGGCACAAGTTTATCCCTTTTTCACACCAAGTAGACTAAAAGACATAAAAAAGGACATTTTTTGGCATTAAGTTGTTATTACATCTCATGCCCTTGCTTGCAGTATTGAGCCTATAGCCGGTTCTCACTTTGCATTATTAACCATTTGCATCAGCAGTTTTGCATCCTCAACCAAGTAGAGCCTTGTTTATATCCTTCACAATTTGACACCCTATACCTATGAGGGAACATACCCTCGAGTGTCCATCTCCCTCATGCATTTCCCTGCATTGAGCATAGGTATGTTTCACTATTGCAACTAGTTTTTCTTACTTGCGACACTAGTTTCCTCCTATGTATCATAGCATTCATTTGTTTATGAAAAAAAAAAGACGGGCAGGAAGGGAGTATTATCTTATGTTGGAAGCAGTCGTGTTGCCTTTGAATAGAGCACAAAGTTATTGATTCCATTCATCATCATAATTTTTGGATTAGCATGGCCTTAGGAAGTTGAGTTCATTACAGAGTCTTCTCTACCGACTGGTTACTCTTCCAATCCCTATAAAGAATTTCATTGATGCCTCCTGCATCTTATGGTTTCATCATTGGTCTATGTTGTTGGAGTCCTCCATATGTCTCGTGCTCTTGTTAAAAGGAAGTCTTTAAACCTATGTCAACCACTCCTCATAACTCTTGACTTTTCATGTCGTCCATACCCTCAGTTTGTCTCAGAATCACATGATATTGTAAGTCCTATCATGCACTCTGGCCCTACTTTCATCATTGGTAGGTAACCTTGAACCCAACAGTTGACATTTCATCATTGGTTGTTGTCTGGTTGGTTTCCATTATGTTTGACGGCAAGACATCTATTCACACATTGGGATTTGTGTAGTGTCTTGGATTCCATTAGCCTTATTGGTGGTTTCCTCACCTTTATAAGAAGTTTTCATCATTGGATGCTATTCAGAGGGTCTTTTTCGTGTACCGCTTGCACTTGGCATGCACAAAAGACACACAAGTTCGTTGGTTCGTGAACATTTTCTTCGTCTGATTTCCACCAAATCATGAAGCTTCTGCTTTGTACCTCATGATGAATGATGAGAGATGCCTTAATGATATCCTTTCAGCGGGTCTCTTTTCATCGAATTCAGGTCATTTATTCTAGAAATGGAACCTAGAGTCTTATGAGTAGCTTGAGGCTTGCAATTATTAGTGGCAAGCTCTCTCGCCATTGGCAGTTGGGAATACATCAATGTCTCCTGATCGATGGATTCTTCAGGTGTTCGACACTGACTCCTCTATTCACACTTGTAAGATTGTACTCGGTGCCTTGATACCTACTTTCATTATCGATAGGTTGTCTCGCATTTGTTAACGATATACCTCAATGAATGGTAATCAAATGATGTCTCATTATGTTTGACCTCAACTCATTTATTCACATGATTTAGACTTGCACCCTTGGCAGATTGTGTAGAAGACTTGAAGACATCACTATGTGGTCAAAACTTTCCTAAGTTGTTGCTTCCTTTTCATTGTACCAATACCTATATGACTTCAGTGATCATGGGATATCGGATTGTACTCCGTGGTATACAAATATCTTTAGATTGGTTTTTGAGACTAGTTCTACTGGGTCTTGTTCATGACTATGACAACTATTGGCATGTAACCACATTTGTATTTTCCTATTCATGGCCATAGACACTTGTTTGGTATATTTTTCACATGGATTTGCAGTGTAATTTTATTGGAAGCCATGTATGCAAAGTCAATGAAGAATGTAATGAGAAACAAGTTCATCTAGTTGGTCCCCTACTGTTACACGTCAAAATTGTTCAGATGGATAAGTGTCACATTGTCCCTATCAATCGTCGTAAGTGTCGCATCTTCCCTGCAACTTTCGCAAGTGTCGCAAGTTGATCACTAGTGTCACAAACGATGTTTGGACATGATGTCATGATAAAAACACTGAGGAGGCACTTATGACATCTCACATGACTGATTTGAAGGAGGAGAACTGGTTTACTGGGATCAAATGAATCTTGACACCTGAAAAGAGCCCTGAAACTGAGGTTTGGAGAGGGAACGCTCCCCTAATTCAGCTGCAGAAGCACTGGCGATCCCCTATAATGTCTTAGGGAGCATTATAACGCTCCCCAGACCCTTTTGGAGGAGCGCTGCTCACATTAAGAGCGCTGGTGCTTCCCTAAAGCCTGCCAAGGAGCGCTACAATGCTTCGAGACCCCTTCTGAAGGAGCACTCCCTAATCTGGGTCAGTTGTTAGCCCGTTGAGAAGAATAAGGGGAGGAACATTCGAGATTAGGAGGCAGTTGTGCTTGAATTCTTGTTTGCATCAACAGATCCTTGATCTATGGAGAAGGTTCCCAACTGGTTCTAAACATAACTCAAGAGGTTAGGATCCTCCCAACCTATATAAACAGGCTCTATGATGGTGGAAAGGTGAAGAATTGAAGATGTGAAACTTATGATCTTGGAGGAAACTTGCAGTCAGCCAAAGGAGAGTGATTAGTGAAGCTGCTGTTATCCAGGTCTTGGATCTTTCAGGCAAGGGTTAGACGAAGAGGACTCGACGAAGTTGTCGCATTCACATCTACGATTGTAAGTACTGCTGTCGTTATTCTCATTAATATGACACGCTTGGCCTGTTTATTTCTAGTTTGTGTCTGATGTTACATGAACTTATCATTTAATGATAGATTTGTTTTCAAGCTAATATCAATAGAGTAGGAAGTGGTCATATCTTGCTTTGTCCGCAGGACTCAACGAGGAGCAAAGGATTGGAGCACAACTCGAAGCGTGCAGGGACAAACGTCGATAACAGGTACTTCTATCATCCTTCCTTCTCATGTGTTAGTTTAGATAGATCTGAAAGAAATTCAGTGTCCACGTTAAGCACTTTTCTGTCTAGGGTTAAGGTCAAGCCTTATAGGTGATCTACTTGTCCGCAGGTAGATTTTCCTACAACAGAAACTGGCGACTCCGCTGGGGAGATAGCCTCAATTCAAAACCTCTTGTTTGGATTTTTTCTCCTCATTGACCTTGTTCTGTCCCTTGATTGTTTCAGACCTGGTTCACCCCTCTTTGATTGGTTTCATGAGCTTATTGGCTCCTTGTCCCATCATACTCAACATACTTGTCAAGTTGGAACTTCAATTTTTGAATTTTCTTGACATTTCTGGAACTTTTAGACCCTGGCACCCCTGTCCTAGTGTTAACAGAGCGCCAGCACTCCTAAAGGCTTTGCATAGAATGTTATAATGCTCCTTTCCCTTGGCAACAGAGCGCCAGCCTCCTTTGGCCCAGAAACCTTCCAAATTTGCATTTTTTTGAATTTTTGCCTCTGTGTTCCTCTGCTGAGCGATATTGAGAGTCAATTTTTCTTCCCTTTTTACCTTGATATCTGTTTTTTTGAAGGATAAACACCTTGTTGATTGGATCTTACAACCTTCTTCACTATTTTCATTAGGTTTTCCCTGTTGAGTGAAATTCGAGATTTATGCATTGTTCTTCTCTCCTCATCAGCTGAGTAAAAACCTTGGTGAAGGTCATCAAAGGCCTATAGACCTCTTCATCTTGCTCTGAGTCAAGGTCCTTATTCTTCAATTTTTGTTTTTTTGGGTGCAAAATTTTGTTTTCCTCTTTGATTGTTTCCTTTTTTTTGTTTTTCGTTTTGATTGCTACGAAGGGTGTATTGTTTGTGTGACTTTTCGCTTATGCTAGTTTGGTTTTCATTCATACCAAGAAGATAATTAGCAAAGATAAGCATTGTGATTGTATTGATCATCGTCCATACGCAAACAATAAAGATATCTTAGTGATTGATTGAGCATATTAGAAGGAATTTGAAAAGTTTTTTCATTACATCAAGATTTGATTGAGAAAAGAATTGTTTGAGGACACTCCGTATTTCATGCTTGTTAGTGAAAGAACTCTCTCTCTCCCTTAG